>UXSR01005372.1:37491-95015 GCA_900604375.1 Mesocestoides corti | reverse complement strand
TGCGAATATTGTCAGGTCATTAATTACAATGATGAGAAAAAACGGTTTTGGAGAAGAATTTGACAGCGGTCATCAGGGCTCTACCTCCCTGTCTTACGCGCCAAAAACGTAAAAGAAATTCGGCGTTTTCGTTCGACAAAAGCAGGCTAGTTTGGAAAGAAACTGACACACATATGATTGAATTGCTCTCAGCGGATACTAATTACCAGAGATTGTAACTACGAATTTCGTATGCAATACCTTAGGCACAGTTTATAAAACCTTGCAAAAACTTGTTAAGAATTTGATCAACGAATCGGCTTTCAGATCCAATGTTTCCTTCATGATAAACGAGTTGCGAAGTCAAAAATGTAACCAAAAGCGAGACTTATCTGTAAGGCCTCAACTGCGTGTCTGCTCACTTTCAAAACCGATTATAACCTTAAAATGTATTCAAAAATCTCATTCATTTTAAAACTATACAGAAATGGCTGAACGGAAGGAGGAGGAGGAGGTGAGGCTGCGGGTTGCCAAGTCTTTAATTTCACACGGTGGTGCTAAATCCCGACTTATTTGTCGGAGGTGTTGTTGGCACCGCAGTACCAAACGTGGAAGAGGGTTCTTCAGCAAACTCCACATGTTTTGGTTTGAGCGTTGAATTCTTTGAAGTTGGTGTGAAAGGGTGGAGTTTGATTGTCCTTGTTGTCCGCACTGTGGGACTCAGTGGTGTCTCGGTATGGCTTGAGTCATTAGTAGACGAACTCAACGATGCTAGCACATTGCCGTGCTTAGGGTAGAGCACATAATCTGCCGAATTCGGTGCGGTTGTCTCTTTAACCAACACTAAAGGGGAATATGCTGTAGATGTTGTCATCACCTCGGGCATTTGTGAACTCGACATAGGCTCAGTGTCCCTGTAACCAGCTGTTTTTTTGTCAAGGGTGTTAAACCTTGGACTTCCTGAGTCAAAAGTCTTTCCATTTACAATAAATGGGGAAGAGGTTTTTGGCATTCCATGAACCGGACAACTGGCAGAAAGATCCATACTACTATGATCCATGATACTACTAGCAAATGAGGCTTATAAGTAGTTAATCTGACGTGACGAACCTGAGGAAACCAAAATCATGTTGATGCTTTATTCGCTCATAATATTTCGCCATAAGACTTGTGAACATTAAACCATGTATATTTTACCTGCAATCAAATAGTCAGACGTTGCGTTCATAGTCTAATAGGTTCAGTTAATTTCCTTATCTCCATCTAACCTCCGTTTCACAGTGAATGACATCACGTCGCGGCAAGAGTTAAGTCAGCTTGATCGTATGCTCATCCTACACTGCAGGTGTTTCGGTCCAGTGAAGGTCAACCAGAATCCTGGTCAGTTTCACTACGAATATCATATCTAGAGACACTGATATCATAGAATGTGTTCCTCTGATGCTCCCTCCGCATCAAAGGTCCTCGAACCAATTGCGGCCCACGCACGATTCAGGTGGTGTGCTAGTCAAATCAACCACCTTACGCGGTTACCACACAAAGATGCCACTCAGAACGAATGAACCATTTAGAAGCCGCAAACACGGGTTTCACACGGTTCCTTAGGATAAGCACGAAATGATGGGCGACAGGCTCGGGTGTGCGATAAATGAAAGACGATACCGTCACGTAAGAGCACTGCAATTTACTAGCCAAGACGAGAAATACAAAAATACAAGTGCGTGCAGCTAAGTCTAGTCTTTGGTAAACACAAGACATGTAGTCAAACAGAAACAAAGCTCATCTCTTATTCAAGGAATGTCGGAAGTGTCGCCTACGAGTAAGCATGTCCCTATTGTCAGTGTGGAAAGAGAGAGAGAGGGAGAGAGAGCGAGACCGAGCCTAATTAGTGTTGGATTCACACAAGGGGAGATTCCTCGACTACGGGCCCAACAGACTCCGTTTCGGCCATGCTGGCGGAGTGGTTGGTTGTACTAGTGGTGGAAGGCAACTCGGAGAACTGCGGAGGAAGAGATCGGGGGTCGGGCCGGATCATGACAATGAGACCCTTCGTGGTGCCGTAGGTGATGCCGTGGGGGTGCCACACGATGCTATTCAGCGATATCCCCGTGCCATTTGGCTCGAGGCCCATCAACAGGACGGAACGGTGATGCTGGTCGATCGATTCAGCGTCCGGCATGTCTTCCAAACGCGGATTTGGCAGGTTCTTCACATGTGTCAAACCACGCTGAACTTCTGTCGGATTGTGCTGACGATCGACTTTGAAGATGTGGGCTGGAAATTTAAGTACAGAGAGCGTTCAAATCTACCTGTTGAAGTGTTTTGTCAACTGGATCGGACTCAACAGTAAAAGTGCAATTCGAGAGCTAAAGACCACCTAATTGAGACAAATACCTGCCGAACTCTAAACGTGAACATCCGACCAACTCTTGGTAGAATTCAGATGCATCGATTACTGCCGTTTGCCCTTTTGGCAAGAAGCTAGACAGTTCGCCATCATGAGATCGGTGTCAAATGCAACTTAAAAACCAACGGCTCCAGGCTTTCAAACAGCCAGCGCCTAAGACTAGGTCATTGTTCCGATGTTTCCGGGGTGAGGTTAATTCGAATAGCTCACCGACGCATGGTGGAGGGCCGGAGTTAGAAAGAGCTCGGAGGATGTGGTCGATGGGGCTGGGAGTACTAGGAAGTCGACAGGAAGCCAGTCCCACGACGAGGTGTTCAGCCGAGGGAGAAAAGTCTACACAAACGGGGTTCGAAGAACGATGGAGTTTTTGCATGAAGACACACTGACCACGACGATCTTCGGGTTGTAAGCGGTACACGGCTACGATGCCTTCCAGATACTGCAACGAAAATTTGGCATTCAAGCTGAAGAGACAAGACTTAAGTACGTCCAGTTTTAACGGTGGGTCACAAGGTGAAGAAAACGGAATTTTCTGTCAATAATTAAGCTAGGTTCAAACAAGAAGAGCTCGATGTGTCATGCTATTCGCAAAAATTAGGCAGCACTAGTCAGCAAATACTCAAGTCATTCATGAGACAGTTCTGACTAGGTTAACTACAGCGAATTGATTGCAACTTAAGTGTTGGTTCTGAGGCAAAGAGCACCCACACGCTTCCCCTGAACCCATGTGGTATTTGCAGTAGCGCCGAAACACGGACCCTTCAGTGTGTAGGGACGCGAACGAATCCGCAAGGCATAAGTCTCATGAGTGGGATTTAACTCACTGCCAGAGATGGCCACCAGTAATACCATAATACGGTTATGATACAGCGACTTGATCAGTTTCAGGGAGTGCCAACACATGTGCCCTACCTCATTTTCAGAGCACTTGTTATCACCAACTGGAACCACGAAGGCAGCAAGAAGACGACCATCGGGAGAAAGGCAGACCGAGGAGTCGTTGAAGACGCGCACTCGAGGAGCCACGAGGTTGCTCTTGAGGTAGGAGATGGGGAGGTTAGCCGGCAGACAAAAGCCTCCCTCCTCATTTTCCTGCTCCTCTGTGGACTGCCCCTCTTCAAATCCACCAAACCTCAGCTCCCATCGACAGATCCTGAACGTCGTGTCCTGCAGTTAGATCAAGGCGTTAAAGGCTAGTAACTACAAACCTGGTCTTTGAAAGGCCAATGACACCAAACCTCACTTTGGTGTGGGGGTCTCAAAAACAGGGGACATGGAGCCCGGATCACACTAAGCTTAGGATAGCACCATAGCAGCACAGACTCCGCATAACCTCTTGTTAGCCACATCGACACCCGCAAACGACGCGAGAGAACTACCTTGTAGCAAGCTCAATTGTAGATTCACGTGGCCAAAAACAGTAAGGTAATTTAGTTTACCGCTTTTAAAATCTTAACGGTTCGAATAGGACGAAACAGGCCTCCGTCAAAGTGTTGTGTAACGCTTCGTCAATGGGCATGGCAATCTGGAAGCAATGGGGTTATTCTATGCGCGGCTTGCCAAAACTGCATAGAATAATGTCACCGTTGAATTTAGCTTTACCAAACCATCAATTCCGTAAACCACGCCAAAAATTCACCGCAGTGGGACCACCTGTCCCCACTGTTCCGCCACACAAGTGGACAACTAGTCGCGGAGGTTCAGCATCAGACCGTGCTTAATTTTACTGAGGTTGACCTTAGCAACAGCGGCACGTGACCGCCAAAAATTAGATGGTGGGCCAGCGTCGGTGTTGCCAGCATATGGTGTGATAATGAGCATAGCAAAAGCGCGGGTGGTAAGACATTGCTTCAAATAAAAATGTGTGCATCATTAAATTACAATTATTATTATCACCACCACCACCACCATTACTCCAGCTCAATGCATTAAAACGCATTTGCAAACGCGTTAAATGAGCAAGGTGGTTTAAATATTACTTTAGCAAATACATCTAGCATGACTCGGTTACATTTGCCAACAATGGCGGCAATGATTTCTAGCATATGCGTACTCCAACCACGGGAAAGCAGACTCGAGATGAGTTAAAATTCACGCAAATGGATCGCTTCTGCTACTTTTACCGGTTTCACCATGTCTCAGTAAAATTGGGGAAAGGCATTGCCTCTTGAGCCCCAAAAGCGGGCACAACTTGACCTCACACTTAGGAGAACCTGATTTTGCCAATAAACGAGCGGAAACATCACCAGGTGCCCAATCGCAAACAGCGTTAACACGGTGGGCGCTGAGAGGCACTGGAGCAAGGTCTGGGCCAACCCAAGAGCACTGAAGGGCAGCGAAAACTCACGCTAATGTAGGACGCCGAGCTGTGCTCGCCGATGTTGGCGAACATGCCGGCCATGATGTCAGAGATGTTCTCGTGAACGGACCGCAGGACGGTGAAAAACACCGCATCCGAGTGGGGATCCTCGAAGAAGCCCGGTAAGAACAGCAGACGGGAGCCCATGGTGCGAAATCGACCGTTCGAGATGAGATCCACTGGCCGGGTTTTCCGGACCAAACCACCGCAGTTGCAACAGGCAGCGACATCTGTCGGGTGATGGGGAGAGGGAGATGAGATAGCAACAATAGCCGTTACTACCAAATGCCAGCTGCCGTGTCATTGCACTCCACACACACATACACGCACGCACACCCTTGTACTATTAAAGTGTTGTTTTTTTCAGGTCAATGAGTACTGCTTCTAAGCGCAACGATTCGTGGAATGCTCAGCAGTGCTTTTCCATGATTTGCATTTGTTGGAAGGGGCAAATACCCAAGCCGCTCAGTACTCAGATATGAAACATGGCAGATGGTAGATTCCATCAGTGGTGAAATTCACGAGAATGGCAGTTTGGCGGCAGATAGTGATCTTTAAAGTCAACCATCGCTACTTGGTGGCCGAAAATTAGCACAATGCAAGTACCTCGTTAGGGAACTGTAACATTTATTATGTTAATCTGACTTGCTACTGGTGTTTTACTCTTAAGACTCGTTCGCTGAGGGCTTCTATGAATGTGCACGCCAACACGCTTTCCTGTCTACACGCACTCTTAGTTGATGTTTACCTTTGGGTAATACATTTTGCCTTCTGTTCAAGTAATCGATTTTGGTGTGTCTAAGTCACCACGGGAGCTTTTGGTTACGAAGCGTCAAAGTTAGAGTATGGCTCAATGTAGAAACGGAGTAGCTCACCTTGGTCCACACGAAAACGCATCGTAGAGTGAGTACTCGATTTGAAGACGTACATTCTAGGGTTATTTTGCAAAAAAGAACCGCATTTTCACGACATAAAATCAAAAGCTTTGTCATAAAAGTAGACTTTAAAACGCGACCTGTCTTGGCGTGTTCATGCTTCAGTAAGTTTCTATTTAGTAATAATCACCAGATCTGATCCAAGATTGGCCAGAATTAAAACCACACGGGACAAGCTAGTTGCGTACTGCGACTGGCTTTTGTAATTTGTTCTAAAATAGCCTTTGTCACAATGCCTTACCTCGATTCGTATTTCATTAATGCGAGACCTGCAAGCTTTTTTGACGATACAAGTCAACCGAGTACAGTTGGAGTTAGTGGTGATAACTAGGCATGACATTACAATCATTAACATGAAGTTAGGAAAACATGCGTGCGTGTTAAATTTGTAAATGTATTTGATTACCAATTGGCCGCCAGTTTTATGCTGACCATACAAACTAGAGAAGGAACATCACCGGTCAAATTGGAGCTACGCCATGGGGTTAATCTATCCAGAGTGTGACTTGATCACTCAATCATGCTCACACACACACACACCTGACCCTCAACGACCGTCCAATTTCCATGAAACCGCCGTTTGCAAACACGTTAACACAGGTTTAACACGACACCACGTCGAGTAAAGCCAAGGGTGTTTTTACGAGTAGAGAGAATAACTACTAAAACCAACAGATCGACAGAGTTTGGAGAGGCCGGCATGCACAAAACGGGCTGAACACGTTGTACGTGGTTACATGAACATATTTGAACAGCTTAAGATCATGTGGTCGGGGAGTGAATGCCTTGTGGCATTAGCCCGTCCAAAAAAAGCTCAGTGCTTAGTTCTACTCAGTAGTAAGACTTTAATGTTTAAAAAAAATAGACGTGTAATCATGAACACTAGGGCGTTTGTAATTTACACCCGAATCCACGAGACGTGAAGGTGCTTAAAGATAACTCTGAAACCGAAATAATTCATCTAATTAAATAATAAGTAATCTTTACGCCACATTGAGCAGAACAGCTCTACCGAGGTTCGGTGTACATTTTCGAGCTAACGTCACATGCCATGTCAACGGTCAAGTTTGCAATGTCGGTTGTTTGACACCAACAATGTCGAAAATTGGAAGGGCACGTAACTCGAGCGGTCACGTGATCTCGTAAGCTTAGTAATAGGCCTTTAGTTGCTACAGGGCCGCAACGTGACTGCAGGCAGAGCAACTCGAAGGCGAACCACAAGACTTCGCTTGAAGATGAAGAAGAAGAAGAACGCGGCCAAGCCACAACTTGGCCCCAAGTTGGCAAATACCCATGGTACTTCACGCAGAAATATTCTGAGAGCATTACACATTTCTATATCAGATGGTTAACCCCTCCCTCCGCACCAAGTAGAGCCTTGCATAGGTTCAGTCACGAGTGGCCGTCAATCGAAATGACCAGACAATAGTACTCAGGAGGTATTTAAGCTACCTCGAGGAAAAATCAAAGATTATTTGGTGTAACCTGTGCTAAGACGCCAATCAAATCTGGGACTGGATTCATTTTGATAGTGAACCCAATGCGAAACGGGATACAAACAGCCCACAAAAAAACCACAAATACAAGTGCTCCTCTAGAAGTGTCACATGTGATTTTAGCGCGCCTCACGCGTTTTATCACGTTTTTCAAAACGAATGTAGTATCGACTACGCAAATTCGATCGCTCATTCGCGTGACCCTTTGACCGCGGGAGGAGTTTACGAGTGACGCCAGCCCCCTTCACTGCATGAATGGATTTGTACGCGTTTACGTGCGTAAGGTCATTACGTGTGTGTGTGTGTGTGTTGGAAGGGCTGGTCGTGTGAGACGTGCGCAGTCATCGTCAAGTCAGCAACGCTAGCAGGGACTACGTAATTACATCAAGAGCGACTGGACAACGCGTCGCCGTTAATCCCCGTTTTATACGGTGAAGGCATCTCTGAATGGAGATGTGTCTTCAGTTGAGACGATTGTAAAAACCGAGCGAATCAACAGCGTCTCAGAATGTGTCTGCATTGGTTTCCCCCACGAGCCGAGATGTTGAATCTGCAAAATTGGTCCGAATCGTCAATCCACGAAGAAGCATTAAGCATCATGCCGAACCAGCAAAAACGGAATGAAATAGAAGATAAATGGCCGGAAACAGCAGCACCAATATCATCCCAATTACACAGAACTGTGAGCCTAGCCTAGCTTGACGCCAGAGCATAATACAGAAACGTAAAACGATGCCAAAGGAGGTAGAGGCCATTATTCAACGCAAGTAAAGAGTGGATTGGTGAAGAGCAGTTAGTTATATTGTCAGGAGGTAGGTCTTCGATCTGTTAAGTAACGACTATGCACTTCAGTGTATGAAAAGGGGAGAACGTACTGTGGTAAGTAAATTGAACTGCTCCAGGGCCCTTTGGAACCCAGTCGGATGGGCTGCTGAATGGTTCACTAAACGGTGCGCGTACCTCGTTGGCAGAACGAAGTAGAGAGGTGAGGAAGGACGCGTCAATTCCACGGTTTGTGGGAGTGCTTGAATCACGTGAAGGCTGCTCATTGGTTCTGAAATTCGGTCTGAGGTCTTGAGGACAGGAGTACTAAAGCAGAATGACCGCCGGAAAATGATCAGTAGAATAATCTTACCACTGAGCGGGATAAAAAAAGTGAACAACTGCGAATTACTGGACACCTTATTGCAGCTAATGCCAATTACTGACAAAACATCATCCTTTTCCACATGAATTGACTTCTGGATGCATTCATCCCTTACTCTTCGTCTTCCTAGCGTAAAATTTGATCTAAGAGGTCAATAAGTAGGTTGCACAAGAAGTGCCTCAGTATTGTTACTTATATAACTTGTGAAAGGTGAAAGCAATAAGCATACTGACGAATTGCTATTCGCTACAAATGGAGTGGAAACTTCAGGAAGGTGCTCAATTTCGGAATGGTGGGAAACCGACAATATTTGTCAGTTTACTAAAACCAAAACTCCTCAGCCGTCTTTTGTGGGACATCTTGAGACACATCCTCACCTGGAGACGGTCAAGTCAGCGGCATAAGGGTGAATCAAGACACGCGTGTAGGGCTCAATCAATACGTCTTGCGCTCGCGCACACACACCCACGCACTATGGCGACCCAGTGGAGGTGCGCGCGCGGAGGCAAGTCCGCTGCAAGCGCTAGGGGGACGGGTGCACAGCGCGACAGGTCTTCAGGTCAAAAGTGTGCACGCGGTGCGCGAAGGCGTCTAGGACGCATCAACGCAGGCGCTGAGACAGCCTCGGTGGCTGGCGTGAAAAGTCGGGAAGTGGTTTAGCGTCCGACTTCCTCACTCACTCCCAGCGCATGCTTGTCGTAACTAGGCTGTGTTGAGCCCAACAGCTAGCGGTTTAAATTGCCGTGATATAGAACTCTCAAAAACAGCACCACACAAAGACCATGAAGTTACCGATCGTCAAAGAACCAAAAAAATACACAGCAGGTACTCCTGACTCTACGGATCGAATATTTAGGTCATGTATGCTACGTGCTAGATTTCGTGTGCTTTTTTTGCTAATCCAGGGTCGTTCGATGAGTGAAATCATGCAACGCGTGGTAGATAAGAAACAACACTGAATGATCGCGTTTCACATACGTCGAATTTCCGCTTAATTCCTCGACCAAGGCTTGCTGTATCCGTTACAGCGCCCCTGGAAGACTCAACGGGTAAGCTCATTTGTTGTCTGGTTTGGATTTCGGTTAGGCGACCTAAGATCTCTGTGGTTGCAGCATTACTTTCAAGTCTGGCAACCTTTGAAGCTGGCTGGGTCGGAGATGTTACCTTGTTTTCACTGATTGATGTGTTCTGATTTCCGCTCAGATTTGTAGCGTGGTCATTGTTTGCTTTAACTGACTTCGGATGAAGCTGGTCATTGCATCGTTGGCATACTCCTATGGAATCGTCGACGCTTGAACAAGTAGTCTACGTGAAAAATGCACAAGACGATAGCGTAAACTCTAGTTTAAAGCACGATTTACTATTAAAGAGCACAATTTCGGAGTCTGTGAACAATTTCACTGACCCTAATTTCATATTCAATTTTGGCGCGCGGGTCGATGGCAAAATTAGTTACTAACAAGGTCAAACGGGTAACACACTCAAACAAACCTTTAATAAGAGAACTGCTGGAATTTAATCCGACTCCTTTTTTTAATCAGCCTTAGTGATAACCAGAATATGAACCTTATGAAAGTATCACCACTGCACAAGATGGCGAAAGCAAGTCTTATGACCAGCAAAACCTCACACACGGAACAATCGACTTACGCATGATGGCGAATCGAGACTCACTTCATTGTCTTCCACTTCCTCTTGTGGCGAAGTGGTCCCCTTGGTGTAAGACCAGGTCCACCAGTCAACACGACCACTTTCATTTGCCCACCGCCAAAACACCTGGAGACATGGCCTGCACATCGAGTGTTGCAGGAGTTCTCGATATGTAGCAACAAGATCGCGGGTGTGGCCAGGACAACACAGGAGCGAATGTCCTTCGGTTTTGCAGTAGGAGTCTTCGACTCCAGACGAGAAGAGCCAATCTCTGGCCGGCATGTCTTCGATCACGGCGACAGCAGAGGGGTGGGGATCCCTCGAGTGTGTTTGGAGCACTTCGCGCGCGACCCAATAGTCATTGCAGAGTGGTGTGGCTACCGCTATCAGAGTCGACATTACAGTTTTTGAAGAAGGCGGGTGACGATGCGGAAAAGAAGGATTCGCGATCAGACCAGCTGCCCAGACACATAATCGATATGCACATGTCCAACAAATGCCCATTACACGGAACCACGCATCTGGACGTGTTAGAAGGTAGCGCAGTAGCTCACCACGCGGTACACCGGGGTCTAAACACAGTAAGACCAATATTATGTACTAAATAAGCGGATAAGCTTGGAACCGGAAAGAGATCCGACTGACCCTCAGGATCGGTCACATTGACAGAGTGTGGAGTTACCGCTGCTATGTCGTCGGAGAGCCGTGGGTTCGCGGTAGCAGTATACAGCAGGGATCCGTCGGGACTGAATTGCACCCACCGGACACGTGATTGCTCCGAAGAGAACCGCCAAGTGGACAGTGTTGTCCCAGTCTTCCAATTAAGAAACGCAACTTCCTGGGCCCTACAATCAAAACAGCAGTCAGTAAAAATTGTCAAAGTAAATCACCTGTAATGACAAAACATAGATGCTGTTCCATACCAACAAAATATGCCTCTGAATAGGACAAAGATAAAGAGGGTGTAGAATAAGGGAATTGAAGTCAAAAGAATAAAGCATCCAAATATTTCCAATTAGTTGGATCTACAAACAATCAACATGAAGCAATAGAAGATTCTCCTAGCATTTGATTCGACGACTAGCTATATTTTTCTTGATGATAAAAGCCTTTTACTATCTTTAATTCACTCCATTTCACTCAATGTTTTATCACAGAATGTTCTCGTTATTTTGGGGTTTCCAAAGCCACATATTGCTGGAATATTTACTCTAAAAATCATTTAAGAATAACATTTAAGTGGGAGAACACTTAAATAAAGTGTCTCGATGGACAGTTACATTTAAGGATTACCAATACTAATATCTCAGGATTTTATTTCGACAAAATGGGTCTAGCTTGCAATACTTACCACACTGCGACTAGAATTGGATGCCGCGGGTGAAAACTCAGAGACGAGATAGCACCAGATTGGTTCCAGACGTGAATCGGAGTAATTCGAGGAGAGCTCATTGAAGCAGGCTTGCAGGACTTGTTTTCTACAGCTCCACTGATATCCCACAGACGTATACCACCACCCAGGCAGCCACTTGCGAGGGTGTACGGTTCTTCAGGATGGAACTGAAATAAAGCAAATGATAAATCTTTTGCCTAAACCGTTAACATGTAAACAGTAAAAGCTACAAGAGCACAGCGAAAGATTCTCCCAATTGCACGAAAGTTATGCTCAATCCAACTAAGCTAGATTTGATATTATATATTTGTTTCGAGTAGTAACAATGGGCTGTTGCAAAGAAACAGACGATTTAATAAACCTCGCTATAGCAAGCCTAAGAATTCCCATCCAAAGCAGAGATTTACTTGGTTGTCTCTCATTTACCGAAATACGAAACCAGAAAATTTCAATTCCACGAAAATATTCCAATGTTCTTAAAAAGTTAGGGTGTGAAAACATCTAATATATAAAAACAAGATACCTGCTTAATAAGATTACACTGTCAAAATTGTTACTGATGCGATTAAGCTCGAAAAACACTGGACCACCTGTGTGAAATTTTGTGGAATATCGGTAAATTTGATTTCTTTTCAAGCCAGTGAGTTAGAACACGCGGATCCGCCTATCGAGCTTTCATGTATTGCTTCATTTAGTGTATTTGAGGTTACAACCTACGCAAATTCACAGGACAATAAAATAATATTAAGATGCATGCATCTTTGTATCTGAAAAACAGAACATGACCTAAATATTACGAATGAGTACATAGAATTTAGGTTTTGATAACTTTAAACCCTGATTCCATACAAGATCTCTCGCATGTAAATAAAACCTTGGTAGAATTACAAAGCGAACATGAAACGCTTGAATTAAACATTCATCATTAACTACACTATGTTCAGGATAATTATAATTGTAGGCTTAAGTAGTAAAAAAGGCTCAGAGAAAGTATTCGCTTAAACAAAAATTTAGGCCACAACATAAACTCACCGCAAGTGTCCAAGGTGAATGAGCATGGTCATCACACGAAGCCAAAAATACACCTGTAGAGGCTGAATACAGCGCAACATGACGATCTGCATGCGCCGCAGCAATAATCGTATTGTTCGCATTTATTTTCAACAAGAATGTTGACGGTGTAGAATATAGTGTTTCTGCAAGAAAAGGACTTGAGGATTCCAAAGTCAAACGCTCAGCAACACTATATCTTGCACACTTTGGAAGCCTTCCAAGCTCATGCTTTTGTAAAAAGTTTACGAGATATGCCATGTCGATTATAAATAATAAACAAAGGCCAAGGACTGCCAACCAGAGCTGTACATACGCACAAAAGCTCCGAAAACTAATTTCATAAACACTGTTAAGGACATATAAGTTGACACAATTCATTAAAACAAATAAAAGTTGCAAAAAAAAAGTTAAATCAAAACGCTATTTTGCTATCAGCGCTCTTAAGCCGCGATTTTTTACAAAACATTCAAATGAATAAAAACCTATCATTGCATTGCATAATGAACCAGGTCCTGTCTCAAAAGTCAGGACGCATTTGGTAATATTTCGTTTATCGGTGTACATTGCTAATTGAATAATTTCTCATGACAGTCACTACATTGGATAATTTTAAATTTTTTAAATGATTAGAGTGACAAAACTGGGCAAATTTATTCTTTAAATAAGTTTACTTCTACCTCGTGTGTGTAAATATTTTGCAAAAAAGAAACCTTTTTTATGTAACAATAGTGAAAAAATTTGAGCAAGAACTTGTTTCAAAACAGCTCCAAAGCTCAATTACACCTAGCTCTATAATTAAGACCTATTATGAACCCAATGTTTTCGATAGTTTGAAAATCTTATCTTAATAACTCATTAAATTCACGATCAATAACACTTGAAGATTATCGTGACGCCCTGGATTGTTTAAAATTGCAACGTTAATGCTTTCCTGAGTAACGTGCGATCCGAAGATAGCCTAAATGGATAATCGCATGATATTGTTAATGAAGAAAGCAAAATGCTGCGTAAAGTGAGTAAGAAAATATTTTGGTTGTATAATTAATATTTCACAGCTGAGACAAGGGAGAAAATTAATGAATAAAGATTCATTGTGTAATTATCCATGAGAAAATAAAAAAGGATTAAGATTATTTTAGGAAGGAGTTCTAGGGCAATAAAACTCAGTGCTTTATTTTATCAGACTGATTTCACCTAATTCTGAAGCACTGGTATTGTATAAAAAATGTAAATTATCACAAGGAAATTTCAATGCGCGATGAAGTAGATAGTGATTTTTTGCGTTTTGGCTCTTAAGCATTTAGTTAAATGTCCTGAAATAATCTTATAACCTCTTACCTTATTCATTTGCAAAGATGACTGGACATTTACCTCCAACTTTCCTTCAGCTTTTAAAGTGTTTTGATCTACTTGTATATTTCAACACTAATCTTTTTTTAGGATTCAGCCTACTTTAAAATAATTGACATGCAAACTGTCATTGCTGCATTAGTTGATCAGCAAAACCTGTGTGGCTTTAACAGGTTTTTATGAGATTTGCAAAACAAGGTAAAATGAGTGGCCTTGCTTAAATACTGTAATCAGACTTAGTAGTTCTGTGACAGTGGCATTGTTCAACAGTGTTTGAACCATCATATGGGACAAGATTGTTAATAGGTACTTAACAGTTTACGTGCGCATATAAGTACCATTTGTAATCACTGGCTAACCGTTCAACAAACGGAATTATTATTACCATTAGTATTATAAATTATGGGCTCGTACCGTGGTTGGCAATTCAGAAATTAAACGTTAAGGCGGCAACAGGGTTGTTATGTTTCGATGCCTAATTGACGAACCAGTCTGATGTGCTAGAAACGGAAATACAAAAAGCTTTTGCATATGAGAAAGGTGTTATGAAAAATCCACTATTGTTGACTGAAACTTGTAGGTTTCAAGTAAACGTTTTTAATTTTTTTTTCGGAAATGATTTGTGCTTTTATCTATTGGCAAAATCCCAATATCCTACTATTGATCAATGTTACCGTGGAACATCGAGTCTATGGTGCATAAAACTTAGTCTGCATATAACTTATTAGGGGCAAATAACGTTAGCAAAATTCATTTAGAACACTTATTCTTGGAAATGAAGTTTTTAAACTCTTTGCTGATTTTTACAATAAACAGCTGAATACTTGGCAGATCTGGAAATGTGGTTAACGCAAAGATTTGCATATAAATGTCATTTTTAGGTAATAAATTTTAGATTAAATGAAAAGAATGAACGCAGTTTTTCGAAAGCGGATTTGAAATTTGCTTTTGAGCGCCATCGTATTAATACATTATCTTATAAACGCGCGTGGTTCAATTTACAGGCGAACTTTGTTGTCGTATTGTGTCCAACAGTATAGAGATGGGTGTTCTTCAAGGTGGAATGAAGTGCTTGAAGTACTGCACATTCTTTTTTAACTTTATTGTCTTTGTACGTAAGTTTTGCTTATCATGTACATGCCATCAATCCATATTCTAATGTCATCATTTTTACAAATTGATTAACTGTTGTGTTGTATGTCTTCACACTATTTTTATGACCCAAAGGCCCTACCCCCTTGCTATGACTTTTTTATTGGTGGTAATTGTGCTCTTGGACTTTTAGTTGTTCAATGGTATTGAAGATTATGGTGTCGAAATGGGTTTATGCGGACTAATATTGTTTCGTCATATATCTGCCAAATTAGTGTTGTAATTCAGCAGCAATGCACCAAATTCCACTTGTGTAATCAGATTTTCAGCCCATCATGTATTTTTGTTGCGTACATCAAACTGCTGTAATTGGTCTTATACCTTAGTGGTTTTGTCAAAAAATTTTGATATCGTCGTTGTAAGCCGATAACTCAAATTGGCCTGATGTGTTACGGGAAATGCAATCAGTGATTGTGTTTGTTAATATTTCAAACCTGGGGTATCCTTTCGATCAATGATACGTGGTGGTGTTGATAACAAACTACTCCTTTTGAGGTCAAGCCTTATTGTCGTGGATGGGCGCTTTTCCATGTAGTCATCCTATCGTGCTTTTCTTCCCCAAGACGCTATTTCCTTGTATGTTGAGCGGCCTTTACGACAACATTTGCATCAAATAGGTTGGATGGATGGAAAATAGCTGTACATTATTTTTCTTCATGCACATTGCAGGCCTTGAAATTACACACGACTTATTTTATTCCCAAGGTATTTGGACTCTTTTTGGCTGGATTCGGTGGGTATCTACTCTACCAACTCACCTTCTACACTAACCAAATTGGCGATGTGACCAAGATATTCCCCGTTGCTGTTATTGTGTTGGGGTTCGTTATTTTCTTCGTCGGATTTCTCGGTTGCTGTGGCGCCTGCTACGAGAGTCCCTGCATGCTAATAACGGTACTTTCTATTCTGCATGTCAAGCGTACATTTACTTAATAATTGCAGATTGCACCCCAACGCAAGTTTAATTATTTCTCGCTTTTTAGAAGTTATGTAGACTTGTAAACTTTTGTTTAAGCATAATGACATTTCTGTCACTTAGATATGCTTGCTCCCAAATTTCCGCGAATCTTTTTTTCAATCTTCTATTTAGATCTCGTATTTGGTAACTCTTAAATGTCTAATTGCAGGCACATATGTTCCCTGCTAAGCTGCCCTTGTCAAAAGAGTCTGAACGTTACTTTGGGGTGTGCATGGCGTGTAATAGATTCGTCGCTGCTCCGTTCTTATAAAGAGCATTTCATTAACAGGTTATTCTAAACCTTTCTTAGCTCCTCCCCAGATGTAAGGCTGTCTAGGCGTTTCATGTTTGTGTCGTCACATCTTCCTTAACTTATTCGCCTTTACATGTTCATTCCTTTTAGTTTGCTGCCATCGTCGCCATTCTCTTGTGCCTCCAGATTGCCGTGGCTGTATTCGTCTTCGTGTACAAAGACGAGGTACACCCTTATTGCCTTTTCGACCCTCTATACCACTTTTAGTTGATGGAGTTCTTGTCAAATCGTTTCGAAATGGTGTTCAACGATTCTAACGGGGCGCTCAGGGAGCAGATTGAGCGTGATGTAAGTACAGAATTGTCCTTTTGTCTAATTGCTTCCCTTTAGTTGAACTGCTGCGGCTTCAAGAAACCCGAGGGCCACTGTTTACTCACCTTGTTTGTTCGAAAAGTGAGTTCACCCTATCCTCTACTTCAGTGTTTGCATCTGGTAGCACGTGTACTAGACCACCATGTTTCCTCGGAGCTTTTATGCATGACCAAGCCGTTGACGCTTATCGACAGGTTTAAGCCTTGGTCTGCTGGTTTAAAGCACCATTCAATTTTCCACATGGCCCGGCACTGCGGGGCCTGAAATTCCGACGTCGGAAGAGCAGCGTTCTTTGTCAGTTTTCCAAAGGAGCGGATCACCGCAATGGTCGGGCGGGTGTTTGGGGCGATTGTGTCAGCCTTCTCGTGTAGGTTATCATTTTCGTCCGTGTATTGTGTGCGCGCGCACATCCCATGCGATGACTCAAAATCGTGCCTGACTTCGGGACTGTGATACTTCCTACGGAAGTATCGAACGTCGATTTTAGACACCCTGTCGATCTCATTGCTTTGTAGACTGTGCTAATGTGGAGGACCCATCCCCACCGCACGTACTGTTCTAAGTGGCGTCGAAATTTTGAAGGACTGTGTTTTTGCCATAATTCATTTGCTAATTCCTGCTATCTCATTACAGCCGTGTTGGGATGTAATCACTAGTAAGGTGGAGTCGTCAATGTACATCATAATTGCGACAGCCGGGACGTTATGCCTGATCCAAATTGCTGCCATCATAGCTGCCTGCTGTCTACAATCGAAGATTCGGAGCTACACAACTTATTAAACCCCCTTGACGCCTCCCAACTCCCCCACCTACTGTCGATCCCGACTCCCCAACTCCTTCCTGCTTAATATTCACGCCTCCCCGACACGTGCGCGCGCGCGCGCGCGACAACCAACCTGTTAAATCTAGGGCAGCCCTGATTATGTGTCCGAATTTTCCATCTTCATATCCACCGTTGCATTATCGTACACCTCCGAACTTCATGCAGTATTTTTGCATGGTCGTGCGTCATTAAAATTCGTTTAAAACTGTCGGTCGTCGTGCTCTTCCACAAGTGTTGTCATCGCTGAATGCGGTATGCAACTAATGCGGATGAATGCCCTAGCAAGAATTTACCAGCCCCACCTCTGATATCATGACACTAAACTGTCTAACTCAAAAGGCTTTACCTTGCAACGGTCAGTTTAAACATGCGTTCATGAATGGGCGCCTTAATTGCAAGACAGCAGCAGCTAACGATTTAGACCCCTCTGTGATTGCTTCGACGAAGTCTGTTGGCAAAAAACACGAAACCTTTCTCCTCAATTGCCTACGTGATTGGGCCCTCAGCTCGAAAAGCCCAAGGCACCAAGGTCTAAGCATTCTGTCTTCAGTCGCGCTCGTTTGTCATATAATTGTGGTCGAGTTGCGAGTACATGCTGCTCAAATGCATTGTTGAAAGTAGGGACGATTAATGTCATTGCGGGGCGATGCGTCGTCTAGCCTCTCGTAGGGCTGCTGGATTTGGAATGCGGCAGTTGGGGCGAATGTGCATTTTGAGGACTCGATGACGGCCAATCAAGTTATGGCGCTTTTCCAACCTCCGTTTTTATTTCGATGTTTGCCTCCGAATTGCGGCGTTTAGGTTTGATGCCCTCAGGTCACTTCCACCGGCAGCGCTTACTGGTAACCGCTGATTCAACAACAATGGTAATCGTGGAGTGTTTGGTGTGGAATAATGTTAGGAGGAGTGGCGCACATCTGACCTCTTAGCTACATCAACGACTCTGCCAGCGACACTGCGGGTGCATGTCGGTCGGTGGCTTTGAGCAGTTTGCTTGTGGCTGTTCGAAACGCGTGATTTATGCTTTCAGAGGGGAGAAAGTTTAGTTCACGGGAAGCCCCGGCGTTTTATTTTTTAAAAGAAGGAGGAGGTTGCTTGATTGTCCCAGGCTCTAGTCACAGTCGTGTTTAACGTGGAGTTTTCGAAGCATTGCAACCTGCTTCAATGTGAGTTGTTCCAGAGGACCAATTTGGCATCACTTAATGCAAGCGTAAATTAATTTTTAGCACATTAGCACTGATACAAACTATTTGATGTTCCTGAACCAAATCGTAGACAAATTTCTCCCCTTATGACATGGCATAGGTCCGATGACGCCGGGCGCTATTTTTACAACCATATTTGAAACGAAAACGATGGCACTTTTTTGAAATCATGTCTGGGTGTATGCCGCTGCTTTCTATCGGCGGCACAACTGTTGCTTCCCAAGTCAAAAGTCACGTCTGATGTTCCCCGCAATTCGAAGGCTTTATTTACCTTGCTTCTGATCGTGAACTGCTGTAATTGCCAACTGTTTTTGGTTTCAAATAGGTCTGTTTTTAGTTAAACAACCCACGATAATGGTTTGTTCCCTGATGGAACCAAACAAACCTCATTAACCATGCACCCAAATTGATTACCAAGTGGTGCTAGTCTAGATCATATTTTTAACCTTCAGCAGTTGCTGGAGGTTGGGAATCGTGAAAAGCTGATTGGTAAAGATCAGTTCTTCTGGTTACAACGAGCATTCCTGCTGAGCCTTCGTGATGATAGGAGGTTTTTTGTGTATATTCGACAGGTCTTCATTATTTACTCAACGGGAATTAGGGTGCTTTGAAACCTGTCTAACTCCTAGCCTAAGATTACGTTTTCCCTCTGTCCATGGCACTCAGACAAGATGATTGGGAATTTCCCGGTCAATTACAGCGTCCACCTGGTGGGATTCCCAGCTTTTCCGTCTTGTAATCTCTTGGCCCGAAGCGCGACGAAATTCGTCATGGCTTGCTGTATCACGCCACCCCCTCCATAATCATTAAAAAACGTCCAAATCTGCAATTTTGCCCAAAGAAACGGTGGTATACAAATTGCACGCGCTCATGGGCAAATCAGAATTTGGAAGTCGAAGTAACAAATTAGGCTGTGTGTTGATTTTTTGCTTGTCTGTAGTTAGTACCTTTAGCGATCAAGGTCCCAGGGGGTTTCTGTGAGGCGAAGAGTTCTTACTTCGGCTTTCCATTCAACCGAAGCAATATAATTGCAACTATTTCCAGCAAAATTAAGCATGAAATCAACTCAAAACCCTGCCGAATGCTTTTCTGTGTCTACTTCACTGCAGAGAAGTTAGGTACATTTCCGGTGTAGTAAAGGCTAAGCAATGCGCTATTCCTGCAGATCTAACTTGGACGGCAATCGGTAACTTAACAGTGGGAAGTTTGAAGTGGATTTCAATGAAATAAAGAGAATAATCTCGTTTTCTCTAAAACTCCAAACAAAGTTGGCCTCGAACTTTTTTCTGTGTCGAAGTATCGTCGACCTAAACTATTTATGTTAAACACAATGTCTGCAGATCTTATTCCCCAATGTTCTCTCATGTAGTCTTCCAATCAGTGCATAGATGTGCTCTCAAATCTCAAGACTGGGAGCCACATTTTCACCAATAGTCCGCTTGATTTAGGATATTTCATAGCAAAAGTGTTGGGTCACATTTTGCTATTACTCAAGGGAAACCTTATCTCAAGACTGATTTTGCGTAGCACTAAGAGGACCCACGATCAACCATGTCTGCACAGTCTCAAAAACTTCGTCTTCCCCTTGACGACGACTGCGTGTCCACTGTAATAATATGTGGATCAATGACCATGGTAACGTCATGGAGACGGATTGACGCCAAAGCACGCCTGGCACTGGTGCCCTTTGAACGCTGGACCGAAAACTACGGACCAGCATGTGCGCATTTATGCATCGCAAGCAGTTATGCAGTTTAAACTGCGGTTCTGCTTGTGCGAAAATGGCGTTGTTTGAAACTTGCGGGAGAATGTGTCGTCATTACAGGTGCAAAATAGGCTTGCAGTTAGTGGCCACTCTTTGTTTGTGTCGCGATACGCCTGGGTTTTCTGTCAATTTGAGCAAAGGCCTAGCAACCAGACACGCCAACTCCAAAACCGACAACCGGCCCACCGGAAGTGGCAGTCTGATTTGAAAAGTTTGTTTAAGTGTCTGGGCAAGAGCGCAGTTAAACAGCTGCTACACGGATCTAAACGGAATCTTCAATTACGTGTGTTCTTCCTTCTGTGTGGCAAGGCCTTGCTGTTGACACCTCGCGGATGGAGAATTGTGGAACGATGATGGACTTCCACCTGTGTGAATGACGGTAGTTGTCGTTAAAGGTGGCCGGGTCTCTTCTCAAAGGTAAAACAGTGGCCACTGATTACCACAAAATGCAGTCCATGGAGGTTGATTGAGCTAACTAGACAGGTGATTAATGTTTAATGTGTGTTCTACTTTCTTCAGCAAATTTAGTTACTTCGTCTCTCAAAAGTCCTCTGTGGAAAAGTTCTTATCGCGTGGACCTCAACGCAATTCCTGGCATAGTAATGGGGAAGTGTTTTCACTAATTTAACTAAATATATTTCGATACTATAATCATCTGAATGCTCTGGTGGTTCAGGCGTCAAGTCGGCCACGAATTTGTGCAGTTTTTGTAAACACCATTGACTGCACGTCATGTGATGTTCGAAGTACACTTGTCACCTGTTGTTGTCGTTGTAGGCCTTTTACCGACATTGGTAAATACGTGACACTTAGTCGTTGGTGAAACCGGACCCGTCGTGGGCTGTTGTGGCTGTAAGTTTGGCCCCCGAACAGAGTCCGTTTTTCATTTGCCTCTGTAGGCTTTTGTGTCCACGCGGGCATGCACTTCATTGAGTCGTTGATTCTCAGGGCATTATTACATTACTGAACCTCCATCAGTGATGGAGTTGTTCGGACTCACAAAATTTAATCTTATGGGAAAAATTATTTAAATGATCTTCGCCTAAGGAAGATGACCGAGTGAGGTTGCTACTGGTTCTAACGATTTTTATCTACACTCTGTTAAGAGCAGCAGGTAAGAACCCTCTTCCTGAACTGATATATCACGTAACTCTAGAAATCTGTCATGTATTTGCTATAAGGTGACTGTAAGAACAGATCTTGCCAAATGTAGTTACCACGTGCAAATACCACGAAAGACCGAGGTTCCGCCATTTACGGCAAAGACTATTGTAAAAAATAGAAAGGGCGTAGTATTACCCTCAAGGCTGTTCCTTACTTGGAACCAATGTGATTTCTACCCAGCTGCACCGTTCCTTGAAAAGTATGACAGCGACGGGACTAGGTCAAAGTGGACCAAAGCAGGATCGATAGGGTTTCTTGCCAAAATTATGTCGAATCACAACGATATGTCTGGCCCTACACCACACTAGTTAATCACTTGTAACTTCAGTCTCTGCGACTAGGACTGCAACATTCTACCAAAATGGCTATTCCAAAAAAAAGGAGGTCTTGTATAGTGGTGATTTATGTTCTTCCCGTTCAACTGGCCAAAATGCAATTAGCAAAGTTCTGTCAAATGTTGCTGCAGATAGAATAAATTATTAATGAGCTTGAAGTCTGGCTTTGGAGCTGCTGCCTTTTCAAAAACGGTGAAGTCTTGATAAGGTACTGAGATGCGAATGGAAGCCTGCTTTGTAGAACATCGGTAAAATATGCTCGATTTCGATTACCGCATGTTCGGTAGATTGATCATTTGTGTGAATAATACAATAGGACAAAATTCAAATCAGTTATTATGGAAAACAATGTCCATTCTCAGAACAATGAAATTCACTTTCTGCCTCATTTTGAACAATGCAGATATGGTAAGAAGTCGAGAAAATTTAAGTTTCTTGCAAGGCTAACTGACCCACTACCCAGTCTAGCAATCGACTTGATGGTTTACCCAAATCTTTGCAAGACTCCAAGATTTGTTCAATTCAGAGAAGTTGATTTGGTCATTGTTTTAGGAGTTGCCGAACGACAAGTCTTTCTAACAACTTCTGCCGGCTAATTTCAACTCCAATGCTTCCTCTTAACCCTTTACAGCGAGATTAACCGGGCATTATGGAAATGATTAGGCAGTTTGGTCAATGAGCGTCATTACATCTACCACATTTGTGGAGAAGAATTCGGGTTTAGTTATAATATATTGCGACAATCGAATTGACCAGGATCGAGTATGTTTGACCAGTAGTTCAAAATACAATACGGAAGCACAAGAGGTCACAGTAAATGCGAACTTGGTGACGGTTGTTAGAGTGGACACCAGTAAGCCATTGAAGCGATTTGTGGAAATTGCTTAGATTAGTCAGTCAGTTATCAACAGACATTGTTCTGTCAAAATACACCATTCAGAAGACCAACTCAATCCGGTCCAAAATGATCTATATTTTGCTTGTGACAGCCAAGACTACCTTGAAGCTGGTTATGTGGTGCTTGTGGAGGCGCGAAGCATGACCGTCTCAGGAGATTTGCCCCTCAACAACATCTCCGACCAGAGTATTCGCCAAAGCTCTTTCCAGGGAAGTTTCTGAACATAATGAACACGGCAACCCTGGAAACTTGCTGCACCAGAAGAGCTTTGTTGTAGATGGCCGTAAATAGAAGTCATTTAAAAGATGAATGAAGAGACTTACCTGACGGCGACGCGTTGCATTGTAGTGCAGGCAGTGAGTCAAAGTTGGCGGGGAGAAGAATCACTGTATAAAGTGAAAAAGTGATTTTGTCTCCTGCGAGGTCCCGGAAAGCAAGAAAATTTTATTACCAACCCGTTTTAGCATCTTAACCCTAAGATCAGCAGCAGTGATGTTGCAGACATAGGTTAATGGTGGTGTCTCTAAAAGGTCGTTTTTAATTGCTGCGAGTTTATCCAATTCAGGAGGTAATTTCTAGGAGCCGACCTCAAAGGGAGTCATTGAAATACATCGCTGGTGGTGTGAGCAGAGGGTACTGGATAACCTCTGAAGGGTTTCAACAGGGCATGATGGCAGAAATTTGGCTTTCTTGTAGTGTCTATCTCAGATTTCAAGTTCTACCCTTCAACACAAACTATACGAAGTCTGCGACATGAAAAACTACAAACTGCAAAAAAATCCAAGTGTTACTCTCGGATGTTGCTTCTAAATGTTCAAATGTTCGAAACTGAAGTCAAATAGTCACATTGTGCTCTAGCTGTTCCTGAGACCACTTCAAAATAACTTATTAGGATTTTGCTCGAATACGGTGTTACGGGCCAATTCAGGCGAATTGAGGAGTTAAAACGCACCTTAGAATCGATCTGCAGGGGCAAACGCAAGGGGAAACAATTCACTTGGATCAATCCTAGACAGAGTCTTCTTTTATCTGCTCACGTGGTTGTTGAATTATGCGATAACATGTTTTAGCATGACCAAGCCAATGTGTTCAAATCCACTTTCTACCGTGTCTGGACCAGCCACCATTGGCCCCAGGCATCTGTGGCAAACAGATTCTCATTTCTTTTGCAACCTGTAGTGCCTCCGGGGAAGGGTAAAATTAGCGGCGGCAAAGACAGCAGTTTCGACCAGTTGCAGTTTGTCGCTATGCAACGGTCAGCGAATAACAGCATCTAGGCGTCGATTTGGGAGCTGACAGCAGCAATATAAACTTGACTAACCCGAAAAACATGAAGTGATTTTAGCCAAACGTGATCTACATGAAATAATAACCGACTTAACTACTTTCAGGTAATATTTTTCCCGGTCTCGTTAAGCACTCAATCACGAGAACAATCGCGTGAGGCGGAAAACAGTTGTTCGTGAGGTCGAATTATGTAAAACATTTTGACACCAGTGGAATTTCCGACAAAAGGCCTTGGTCAATAGTCTCGTTCGTTTATAACTGTGAGACTAAAATGTCCCAAGAATTTGCGCAAAGGTTTCGTTTCACTGCTAAACGTAAATGTCTGATGTGCTTTCCATATTCACCTCTGAGTTGGAGTTCTTTGGGAGAAATTGCGGTGAAGCGCTGTCGCCTGCCTCGTCTCCATTCTCGAGTTGTTTCGGGCTGTTAAATGCCTGGGTTGTTTGGTAGCGCATCCGGCACTACAAATTATTACTGTGAATTGTAGGAAGGAACACGCGAGGAACCGTTGTCTGCAAATGAGTTTAATGTTTCCCGTACACTTCGAAACACCATGAACACATTGAAGAATCACGCACTTAACTTGTTGAAGATGCGTCGCCACTCAAACGAGAATCATCCGAGACCTCAACGGTCCAGTTTCGAGAGTCTGCCACCGCCCCCTCGGATCTAGATGCCAACCCTCATCCGAGTTTGTCGATTTTCTCAGCCAAAAAACGTGCGCTGTTAGCCTACCGACTATCGTAGTTGCCCAAATTACGACGAAATAAATTGTGTCTGTGCCAACCGCGCAAGCATTACGGCCTGGTCGATGCCCATGATGTCGGCCATAAGGTCTGGCTTCTTCACAAGTCTTGGCTTTAAACCGACGTGTACGTCTGAAACCTAGGTGGCCACTTAACAAAAAAACCCAGCGAATTTCGAAAGCAGGGCAGCATACTGCGGTCTTTTAAATCATGAACATGATATACACCAGAGACATCAAGCAGAATTTACTCTCACCGCGGTCAGTCAAGGAGTAGTTAAATAATTGACTCAAAAACATTTCTGGTTACTAAGCTACAAGCTTTTATATCGACAATTTGTTTGTAACTTTGCAATGCCTTTAGACCGCTGTTGAAGCTAGATTGATCTTAACAGTAATAGAATCTTTACAACGGAACTCTAGGCTACAAAATCACGGCGATTTTGAACACACTTAAACTCAACTGTCGGAATCATCGAAGTCTATTTTTTTGCACACATCGTGAAGAAACGGAATGTCACAATTCGTTCAGGCCTGAAGTTAGATGAGCTCCATACTTGACAAAGCAACTCAATTAGTGACTACCCACTGTGTTCCCACCACTTGACGGTTGAGAGCGTGATTGTAGACTTACTACCGAACTGCTGTTGAGCACGAAATTCAGCTGTGTCCAGAATAAGGAACACACTTCAACTGGGTTTTCATGTTACTGGGAGATTTTGCGAGTCAGCTACGTGACAACCCCCAAACACAGAAAACGGAGAAGTGGCTGAGGGAAATCCTAACCACGACCTCTTAAGCTGCTCTTAATTGAGACCTTTCTCGTACCCTACCCAAAGACGCAGCATAGAGATGTGTGGAGATGCATAACGCCGTGATGCTACAAGGTGGATGCAGTCTAAATCACCTCAATGAATCAATTTTCCAGCAAACCACTTAAATGAAAGACGAGGGTGGGTGGGCTTGTTTATTAAACCAGTCGAAAAAAGTGCGACCATTTTAAACACCGTACATGGGTGCAGTTACAGCGCGGACAGCGCGCGGCCAACAGCTAAGGCCATGTGGAAAATCAATAAACAGATGTCATATGAGTGCGTGCGTGCGTGCGTGATGCTGTCGCACTCACAAACTCAGACACATGAGTCACGAGTACGAAGGGGGGAGCCAATTACAAACCGATGATTAATGGACTGGACGCAGACACGTCCTGCTAGGCTCTTACCGATTGGTTGGTAAATGGCAAACATTTATTCCCCCTAGTGGAAAGTTATACGCTGCTAATTTACTCTTCTGTTAATCTAAACTACGCTGGGAGGGGTGCAGATTTCGAATGTCCTTTTGGCCGACCTTGACAATATTATGTGTGCGACGCATTTACAAAACAAAGCAACAACTAATCAAAGTAGGCTAACTACAGAGTGTGTGTGTGTGTGTGGGACGATAAACGCTCGAAAAATGCCTTGTAACAACACATTCTCAGATAAAATGGGCTATATTCATATTTTCTTAAATCCAAAAGGACATCTCCATCGGATGCAGTATGAGGAAGGTAAGAGTAAATCCCGGCATTCCGATGCGTTGATGGTAAGAACGATGAGACATCAAATCTCTCAATTCTGAAGTCAAGACTAAATTTGCCTAAGCTACGTTTTTTGAATTTACTTGACTGCAAACTCCGCTACACAGTGCCAGGAAGGAAACAGGGTTAATTGTGACTGGCATGCTTGATTTTCCCATTATGATTGAAAGGTGAGACTTCACGGAACAGTTCTGCTGAATCGTAGAAAAACACGGACCCCGTTTTTGTGAAATATCTGCCTAATTTGCAATCCTAATGGACTTTGACCCAAATGGAACCCGGGAACATGCGGGATGAGGCGGACAGTAATGTGCATTCACGCACTAGACAAGGTGCGTATGTATGGGCGCTCACGGCGCACTTAGACACGGACCAATGACGGGTTAGGGTGAGAGCCAGATACCAGTCAGCCCGATGTAACGTTGTTTTGACAAGCTTCATCTCCAACACTTCCGCCGACGTTCCACATGGCGGATTCGGAATGTGCTGGTGAGAGTACTGGTTGGGATTTTTACGCGGGTAGGCAGACACTAAACCGTAAAGGCTGCTGATAAAAACCAAAGCTACACCAGGTGATCGATTTCTGATCAATTCAAATATTTTTTTATAGAATGGTTCCTTTAAATAGCAGATACAGCTTTTAACCTCAAATGTGGACTTAAATCTGTTTGGACAACAAACTGCGTGGCCTGGATTTCATTTTGCCAAATTAATTGAGATTTCTTACTTCCAAATTCCAGCCCCAACTTTAAAAAAAGGCGTGGACTGTCAAGAGTTGGTATAAATTCTGTTGGTGTGCATAGGAAAATAGAAAAAGCGAGTAATAATTCAATTTCACAGATGTCTTGGTAGGTTAATTTATAAGGAAAGTGATTAGATTTACGCAAACACAAACCTTCGGCAATCGGACATGCTCCATTCCTGTCTGCCACTTTTCACGACTTGGTTGGAATGGAGGTATTTAAGCTTTAATTGATTCGAATTTCTAAGTGGAGTTTTAAAGATGAGTATTGCGTTTAACCATCAAGAGACGGCAAATGAATTATATTTGAGGTGATAGTCTTAAAGATTCTTAACAAATTCTCAAATTACTTTAGATACGGGGCGTTGGTGATGATTGTGTACACTTGACTCAGCGGCAGGGGGTGATTCACCACCAACGTCTGTTTATTTGTCGAGTTTAGTTTTTCTTTGAAGTCAAATTTCTTTCCGGTTGAAAATTTACCCCACGGAATCTGCAATTCTGGCACCATCTAAGCAGCCATTGGTGGCCCACCATACCCAATGGACGTCCGAATCCTGCAACTCGCCTAGTTACGTTCTTAAGGTGTTTCCCATTAGAATACCCATTTGCTAAGTGTTGGTTTTGAGGTCCCTCATCTGGCCAAGTGCCTCTCCTGTTACAAGCTTGACCCGAAAAAGTATGCTTTTTTGACCAGTTAAGTGAGAAATGGCTGTGAAAACACCATTTCGTTTAGTGGGTTTTGTCACAACTTGCGGAACACATTTGCCGAGTTCTGAAGTGTACCCAATTTGTTTTAGCTGGCGAAATGCCGTCGGTTAGTAAACAGTTAGTCTAACGGCCACGTCCTCGGTGGTAATCTGTGGATAATTGTTTACGAAATCATGGACAGACATAATCAAAGCCTGGGGACCATCCAACAAGAGGTTTATTGTTAACACTGATTCACCATTCTGACGTCTATTAAACCATTGTTCTTGAATCAACGGAACGATTTAAGCAAATTATTTGAATCCCGACACTTCCGAAGATGCTCACAAATTAACCAAAGGACGCTTTTAAACGCTGTGCTGGTTTGCATCGCGTTCAGATAATAGTCTGTCGCTAACATACCTCTGAAAACACATTGGATACAATTATCTTTCAAATTTCTTACATGAGACCGCATCACCGAAGCCTGGAATGTACACCAATAAGAAGTAACCTCTATTACTTACGCACTCCTCTTAAATTTAAACGAACCCTTTTGACAAGGTGGAGACGTGGTCATGGGAGCCGTTTAACACCCAACATAAATTAACCCGGTTCCTAAACACGATTAGGCACAAGTATGTTAATTCGTGCATACGACCGCATCCAATCTAAATTATATGTGAACTCGGCGCTTACGCACGAATATGTCGTCTAGTCCGATCCCACGAAACGTTAGTTATAAGTTACAGTTTGTTGGTCGATTTCGCGTAGAGGTTGCGGCAAAACGCCCACTTTGTCTGATTTACAGACAGAATCATTTACGACTGCCGGAAGTTTACACAGACCCCCAGTAACATAGATAAACTATTACGTTTGTAAACAGCTGGCTACCATGTTCAAATGGCCCTTGTCGACACACCGTCTTGAAGGTGGACTGATTCACAACTGCAGTGGATAGCAAACTGGTTGTGTAAATTAGACAAAACTGACAGCGCAATAGTAACTTCATCCTGGACACGGAAATCAGACCCCGCTACAGGTAAATGCCGCTAATCACGTGATTCAAAGGCGGTTGTCGCTGCGTTTTGGTCCGCAGTTTCCTGGTCGATTTTGGGAGGCCGAGAGAACCGTGGCATCAAACTGGGACGCCAATAAAAAAACACATCTCAGTAAGTTAGAGCATGGTGTTTGCCGGCGTTTAATTTGCTGACAGCCTGGTTTGCTGATTTTGTACGCTTCGCGAAAGCAGCGCTAATTTGTGGGCTTGGGTGGTGGCATGTGCGATCGGCCTCTTGCGGACATCCAATCAAATTTTGACGTCCTTTCAATCGCAGCTGCGCTGGCGTCCAAGCCACTAGGATGAGTCATCAGCAGGCCGCGTCTCTCGGACGGACAAAGCGACGTCGGCTGGTCATAAACCCCGATTTGTGCGCGGCTTGAAACACGCTTAGGGCCACCGCAGACCTGACTTGTTGCTGTTGCGATTCCACTAGCCCTTCCACAACTTTCAAAGTGATTCTATCAGTGTCAGTTGACCTGACAACACCTCGACTAAACTTGGCGGATGATGCTAAAAGGCGTTTATCCTACCTCGTTCATTAGATACCGTTGTCTGCATTTCGCACTGCTTCCAAATCACAAAGGAGATATTCGAATGCCCCAATTATTTTAAACATACTTCCGCTCAAACGAGGATTGCCCCATCTTTAAGTGGACTTCGAAAATCCACTCATCTCGTGCATATAGTTATTCCAGCACCACTCATAACTGCCCTCGTTTCGGTAAACGTCGGTGCTTATCACTTTAAACAACCAAAGTCTAATTGAAATGGATTTATTCGTGTTGTAAAGTTCGTAGAACTCAAAGAGAATGGCGGAACTGTAAAGGCTCCAGTTGTTGAGATCATCCGCATTCCAAAGTTCAGAAGGTCCAAGACGACACACGCCCCAAACTGCAAGGGCTCCAGCGGTAGATGCGTGCCACTCGTTGGCATCTCCACGACACATCTGAATCTAAAAGGTCAACAACAAGTTATCCGACTTTTGGGAAATGCGAATCGTTTCGCATTGGCTGAATTCAATTGGCCTATCCATTTAGTTGTCAGCGGAGTTGTAAGTTCCGTTCTCAACTCCAATCAAAGCTGCGCATTTATCGAAACTGGAACATCAAAGTACACGCAGAAGAGCCATCGGCAGCGATTAGAGTGCTTAAATTTATCTCAAAACATCGAAGCGAGGTCAGGTCTTTTTTGCGGTCTACGTCACTGCAATAATGTTAAGTGGGAAGCCTAGGTTGTGGGAAGTTGGGTGGAACAGGCAGAAAATTGAGGCGGCTTGGCTGGGTGAATCATTTTGAGAAGCCGCCATTAAACAGCCATTAGCGGTATCTACACTTGCTCCATTTAAGTCACATGTTTTAGTGTCGTTTTATTTCCAAAACTAGCGGCTATTTAAATACACGAGATTATTTAAGTAAGGATTTTTCCATCTACTCGCAAGCCACAGTAAATCGGGGGGCTGAAATGCATCGCCTTTTGTGATCGACTCATTAATGCATTATCGTGCTAGCCCACTTTATCAACCAAACTGCCCGCCACTATTTTCGGTGGTTTTAATTGGCTGACGACTCTGCGGGAATTTCAAAGTGCGTGCCTAAAAATACACATGGTCAGGGGCGTTCTAAAGACTGGAGGTATTTTCAAATTTCAGCCCCTTTAATTATCGCACTCAATAACTGAACAAGTAAGTGGGACGAAAGGGGGCAGTAGAGAAGAACGCGCCATTGATTAGACTACTCCCATTGGCCAACGCATCCTGCTAGCTGCGAAGCGTCTAATTGGAGCTGAGATCGCGGCACGCGATTTCTGTCCCCATCGTCACACAGTGTTTTCTGAGGACACTTTGGGCTTAAAATGATGTAACCTGTAACTCGACAAAACGGGTAGCTCACGTGTTAAATCTAAGTGAGTCCAGTTAAAACCGAAAGTAGGTGAATATGTAGAGGGGTTGTTGTAAAACTGTGAATTACTGTGGACCAGAAAATCTTCCACGCTGATAAATGGTTAAATAAATATTAGGTAATAAGGTCAGTTCTTTGAAAAAAGCATGCTGAAGATCGAATAAGACGATGTCACTGCCTGCTTTGATTTTTTAAGCCAGAGAGACGTTTGTCGCTGAGTCTGCCTAAAGGAATCCTGAGGTAAGTGCATAAATTATTTGTTTTGCGGTAAAACACGGCATTACTGCTGCCAAGTGTGGATAAACAGTACTTTGGACTTGTAGGCAAGTTTAAATGCACTTAACTGTTTTTGCTACTTATAACGTGCTAGTAGAGTGTATTTTATCACAAATTCAAAGTGTTAGGTCGAAGTAAACGCCCGTTCAATTTGATGAATCACAAGGAATAAATCTGCAGCTTCAAATACTATTAAAGATGGGAAAGCCATTTGCTGAATGCATAACAGATAATTTAAGTTGCCTCGCTCTTCTTGCATTATCGTTTTATTACAATTTTTCGCAAATGGAGACATGAATGTAATTCCTAGATGTGAATGATTTCATGCATTAATGGAAAGACAAGTATAAAAAAATAACAATTAATTTGAAATTCGTAAAAAAAAAACAAAAAAACAAGTAAACTATTAAGTTATCAAGGTATTCGCAGGAATAAATTGGGCACGATCATAGGTGGATATCAGAAAGCAGGCATCGCTTGTAGGAATATCTCGTGAACGCCTTTTAAAGAAGAACTTGAAAAACAGAAATTGAAATCCGGGAATTCTTTACAGACAGACTGATGAGTCGCAACCTGCTCGACCTCATTGAGTAGTATGAGTACCCCAGTGCCTGGTTTCAGGCCAGTAAGAAAGCCGATTCTTCGTCTGTTTTGTTCAAAAGTCCCCAATTGTCGAGGCGCAATGCGTGAGCAGTCGAATGACGAGGAACGCGTTGAAATTTTCAAAGATTTTGCAATTTGTCGGAAAGGTCTGCGTAAAATTAGCGCCAGCAAACGATATTGATCGCTGGGCATAAAAGTGGGCTGTGTGTGTGTGAGTGGGTGTGCGTAAATACCCCTTTTTGGAACTACACGAGGACTGAGGTTCCGTTTTGCCTTCTCTGCATCGTACTTCCACAACAACTCCACTCCGCAGTGATTTGAAATCTCAAACAGTACACTAATTTAGAAAGGTGCAAATTTAGTTATAGCCCATGTCTGTGGTTTGCGTTAAATCCAAAAAAACTAACGAAGCGTGGTTTCATGATACGTTTACGGTGCTTTATTCATGCGGCTGTCTTCTTTCCTAGTTACAAAAACCGCTAAAATTTCACACGGTCTAACCCCCTTAGAAAAAAAAACAAATTTAGACGAAACTATAAAATCCATAGGCGAGGTAGAGACCAGCAAAGGCCAATTTTTTTCCAAATAATGACAAACACACAACCCAAAGACGAAGAGGAACCACATTGTGTGGAGAGACACTTTTGAGCTCCGGGCCTTGATCAAAAGGAGTTCGTGTGCCGTAGAGACTAAATTTAATTTGCAAAAAAGTGTGGGAAATGACTGGAATCTCACGGAATCACTTACAACTAACCTGAATCGCTTGAATTTTATCATAAAAAAAGAAAACCTCACGATTTATCAAGACCTCTTTGCCAGTGGTAAGGTGCTGTGAAAAATGGCAACTGCTATGTTGGTGAAATCAAAAGATTTTCAAGATTCAGACCGTTAAATATGCTCTAGCAAGGGGATAATTAGCAGTTGGACATTAAGTGTCACTCAGAAAGGGCTTTTTCTGCACGTGGGCATGATTGCGAGGGCTTTGGGCATGCGTTGTGAGTTGAATCTATTCCACGTTCTGCCGTCGAAAGTGCAATCGCGGAATCAACACCAACCGGAGTGTCAGTGGAATCACCAAACACCTGACCACACAGTCGTACTCGCGCTTCCCAAAGGCGTTCATTGGAATGCTGTTACCCCCTCTACAAACTCACAAATTGGAATTTTTGTTAAGTACAATTTCCATGCAGACAAATTCGCTCATTATCTATGTTACATTGAAAAAAATCTAACTAACTTAATCTTGGTTTGACCGTTTGAACTCGGTAGAGGTTTTGGTGCTGTAATGTTGCACGCTCTGAGTTACATAATGGATTGAATTCTAGTCCGAGCGTGCCGTGTACGCTATTTCTAGGATCGAAAAAATTACTTTTGAACTATTAACCTTATTAAAAAAAGTTGCTGCTTACCGGATAAATGGAATTAAGATTTAGTCTTAGCATTCTCACAAATTTACTTGCCATAAAAATGTTTCGCATAGTGCCTCTTTGGCAAAAAACCTTCCCATCTGTTTCAAAGCAGTTAATTTTTTGATAAACGAATTCTTATTGGCTACTTTTGCTGACCATAAAATTTAGAGAGGCGAGGTTCAACCTGCTTTTGTCGAGGCGTATAATCGAGTTCCTTCATTCCTAACGTTAGTCTGCTAAGGCTTATTCAACAACACCGTCTTACGCAAGTTTCAGATGACATTAATGTGGGATAGATTCCCAGAGCGTGGACTGTGTACTTTGTTGATGGTGAGTCGCGCCACGAGATTGCCAGTCTAGGCTTGTTTCATTGCCAGACGAAACATCCTGGTGACTTGATTAATGAAGCCTGCCTGGGAGGGGATGCGTAACGAGGCTTCGTTGTGGCAATTCGGCATCCGCTTAGAAAACCACCATTCTGCTTATCATCGAGCGCGCTCCAAAGGCTTCTCTGCATCCACAAAAGTTATGGTTTATTTTGCCACTCGTTTAGACCACTTGCACGCAGCGTACTTTAAGGCACTTGACAGTAATTTATGCCCTTAAAGTTCCAAGCTAAATTAATCAGAGTAAGTCACACACCTTGATGCGGTAGAGAGGTAGCATTTTTATTCTCTTCCCCGCAATCCCTAAGAACTTGGGTGTTCTGGCGTTTAGTAAAGTCGAAGTTTGACTTCGACTCTGTGGTGTCATAAGTTGGAACTACCTCAAACCCACCTTATCACTGAATCATGGCCACTCAGATGGTCCTAGTTGAATTTCTAGAGAGAGTGGAAAATGAATGCTACAACGAACTTCTCACCATGCCTACGTGGCTGTTTCAGCGTTCGGCAAACCCTCAGAAGAAAGTGAATTGGACTCTTCTAGCGGGCCCCGGTGCGGCTTTGGAAACCACACCCCAGGGCCGACAATTTACGTTGACACGGCCCTACCGAAAGAAGAGCAGTAAATGCTGATGTAGCGTAGCTCAACTAATGTATTGATGCAGCAGCGGTGTGTGTGTGCGTGTGCGTGTGTACAGGGTAACGAGTGCGTTTATATACCTTGGCTAATCATCGATCGCTGAACGGGTAGAGTTGCATAAAGTGCATTCACGAAAATCGATTGAATCGATTGAACTGTGCTCGCCTGCTGCTCGCCACACCCTTTTAGCCCAGTGAAGGAATGGAACACTCCTGTGCCAGACTTTGATTTCCACAATTTCCCAGCCCTTGGCTATCACATACTGCTGCGTTTATGTTCTAGCAACGAACGAATAGTTTTCAGGGGCTAAGGTTGCATCATGAGGAAGACTAAGAGCTAGATTTAAGGTCGCTTTTTTGCCACCTTCCGAACCCAATAGTTTAGCGTCAAATATCACGAAACCCAGGGTCAAAATAACTTCAAATGCAATTTAGAGAAGGTTAAGAAGTTAAGCGTACTCATGTTAACACGTGTTGAGGCCCTGTCACGTGGTCTTTAACCACGTCGTGGTTGCTAACATAAATTTGGCGCATTTACGCTACTCAGATACCCGAGAAGACATGAAGAAGACTAGAGATGGCAGAAACGACCGTTTACTAGACAGTTCAATTGATTTTTTATTTGTGAGTGCTTGTGCTCGGTGTAGTGTGCATGTCTAGCGTAGTTATCGATCAAGAGAGCCTGAGTGAACTAGGTGACGTGAAAGTAACTGAATGATTGGGGGAGTTCAGGGGCAGTATGTCGCGGACTACCGCAACCCGATTAATGTGGCGTGTATCAATACGATTTACGTAACTCACAAGTCCATGGTACAAAAATCCAACCAAGTATGTGTCAGTCAAGGCTCTAGTAAAGTTGACTTACTATTGGAGGTGTCAGCAATCGCCAAGGCAACTAAATTAACGCTATGCTTTGAGACATCGACCCACATATATATAACTATGCAGTCAAGCCACATAACTTTTTACATCAACAACTCATCACTCAATGTTAATTACTCAACTCATCGATCTCAGATCACCCGGGCCTATGAACAAGTGGGAACATCTGAGCATCCACTCGACCTCCGCTTTTGGCTCCAGCTTGTGCTCGAACCATTGGCTCAGATGGTAAAGCCCTTTATACAGGCTCTAGTTTTCTCTGATTCTTTGGAACCTTCAACGTGCCAAACATGGGGCTTCAAGCATTGCCCTTGGGGATTTTCATCTTGTGTTCTTGTGTAATTGGGTAAATTTCAAAAATCTGCCAGTGCTTGGTTTTTATTAAGCTAGAGAAAAGTACAAAAACGGGCTACTCATGCAGCTTTTATAGCCTTCGATGTTTGCGCAGGTTCTCTTCATCGCAAAATGTTGCAATTATTACTCGTTTTCGAATTTCTAACGGTACACACTTTTCGTTAAGAGCTGTTTCCAGGATCGAACAACTTTTTCTAGTACTTATAACACCATTTTAGAGCTTTCGAGCATCAGAAAATCCCCAAATACGGAGCTTTTACCCTTCTGGTGTTTCCTGAACACACTTTGCCTGAAAACACTCAAATACCTATTTATGTTTAGGGAACACGCATTTTTTTGATGGCTGTTATTTTGACATGTCGAACTAGACACATTTCAGATTACACTTGGTAACTTGTTATTAGTAGATCAACTGCAAAGATGTCTAAAATCTATGCGATGACGAACGTCAGGCCTTGGGGAATTCGTCGTGAATGTTATGCTCCAGTTTAGGAGAAAATAAATCTAACCGAATCGAGAAATAGGTTGGGAATTTGGGGAACTCGACTGAGCGCTTTTCATTGGTCGAGGTGTCTCCCTACTGGGAATAAAAGCCACGAAAATTCAAACGGAAAATTTGTCTGTGTTTCAAATTAAAGAACCGTGTACGTCTATAATTCTTGTATTTTTCACGATAGCCATCCCCTTGAATTTTATGATCTCATGGCATTCCTTTCAAATAGGACTTTTCTTATAGAATTGTATTCCTTTTATCGGATTTAATTTGCTGTCAAAAATACGAAATAGGATATTTTGTAGGCGAGCTGGTTGCGTCGTTACTGTGGCAATATACATAAGCTTGGGACTAGTGTATTTCCAAATTTCTGTTGGGAAGGGATTTCGAACCTTTACACGACAGCTATGTCACCTCGGTTGGCAACCAAAAATTGGCAGGTAACTGCGAATTACAATGCGACACTGAGATTAACTGGGTTTTTTAAAGTCCATTCTTTTACCAAAATGAACTTTAATGTAAGTTTTGCCAGATTCGATGACCAGATTGAAGTTACAGTCTGTGTTTTGAATGTGTTTAAATGCATATTTGATCGCTGCCTTCAAAAATCAGTTCCAAATTTTTCAAAAATTGCGCTTCAAACGAAGCCTTCTTCTCTTTGTTTTCTTCACTGGGATTCACTCGCAGAAATCTTACAAAACAGGTACACTCCAAATAAATTGTGTTGGCAGTCTAATAAGTTTCTTCTGCTACTGGAAATACGCATTTTAATGAATAGGCGCAAAAGGCGGGAGATTAACCTATGGATGAATGATATAACATGTTTTCCTGTAGTTTTGGCGTTGTCATAGCTGGTAGTACATGTACGGTGAGCGAATTATGAGGCAGCGTAGATAGACTGCCACTCGAGGTGGTTACGGTCCACCAACCCGGTTTGTAATGCTTGCATCAAGAAAAGTGAACAGTTTGTTTAAAACAAGTGTCTTTTAAAGAAGCACTACGTGTTCCTGTCTTCAGCAAACCAATAAAAACAATTTAACAATAGTGGAAATTTCTTAGTCTGTTTCGGTGGACCGACAATGGATCACGATGGCTAAGTCTATTCACGAACTTTAGATCGACAAGGATGCTTGCCCACTTAACGTCCCCGCCCTATGGCTATGCCACCCTTCTTGTTCTGCTGGTTGCGACCAGCACCACAAGTCTGCGTCTGGACGAACGTCGTCTGGCACGTGCCGCGGCCTCCCTGCATCGCCAAATGGAGCAGCTGCAGCGAGCGCAGGTCTCACCTGATTGGTTGGAAGGCGGCCTGATCTCACCTGACGACAACTTCGACGAAGCCGCGGTTGAGAAGCGGTCTGACGAAACCGCTGGAATGGCGATTCCGCCGGAAGCCGTGCTCAATAACCCCACTGCGTTGAGGAATTACCTTCGACAGGTGAATGAGTACTTCGCACTCATTGGACGACCAAGGCAAGTTGAAATTTAATTGATCGGCAGTAATTTGGACAGAGGCATGTATGGATTGGTCAAACTCGCGTTAAAATTGACTACGTCTGTTTTCTTTTAGGTTTGGCTGAGTGTACACCCGTGGACGCGTTACCTTTCCACGACCTTTGACACTGACCACTTGCACTCCTGTGACTGCTGTAACCTAAATCAAAGTATACTGACCAAAAAACGCATTTTTTATCTGTACAATCGCCTTCTGTACTTCTCGTCCTCTGGCAACCCAGAATGGCTGGACTAAAAAAGTTAGTTCTGCTGTAAGACACAGGCAAATGAGTGTGTTTGAATCAACTACAAATGAAAGACCAAATTTCCAAAAGGTGATTGGAAATCGAAGAGTCGATTTCGAGAACAGTTTACTCATGGCTAGTACAAGACGTTCATGAGCATAACCACGGACATCTTAATAAAGAGCAATGATGGCCAAAACGATGTGAGTGTCTTGCAAACCAGCATGAAGAAGGTAAAGTATGCCCCATTTATAACCATCTGAGATCAGAAATGACGGATGTGAACGAGCGACAACTTCGTGTTTAACTTGAATAATCTGGAAAAGTGGTAGGGTAAATATTGGTGTTTCAATAAACACATTTCATAATTGCTCACGTTGAGCAAATGTAGTTTGTTGAATGTCGCACTGGCCACTGCAAGGACATTCTAGGATTCAACTGCAGTTGAGGTAACTATGAAGGCTATGACACAAGCTAATTCTTTTCATGCTTAAAAATCAGTGTTGAGGATTTTGAAATGTCCCACAGACAGAAGCATTTGGCCCAAGTTTACCGAGTGTTCCAAGGGTCTTGTCCGTGTTGAGGTTCGTCTAACTACCTTTTCGTGGCTCGTTCTGGTTCTGCTTAAACACGTGACTGTGAATTTCGACTGAAAGCCCAGCTTGGTCCGTGAATGCAAGGAAAATTCGTGCCAAAAACCCGGTGGATACATTTGAGTTGAGCTTCACCGACTCGAATAGAGAACCCGACGGTTTAAGTGGGTTCCCAAGCTTCGGTCTTTGTTTGATGAAACCTCGATGATTGTAATACACGTAGCTTCTGCAAAATCAGTGTGTAGCAAAATATTCGCGTTTTAAGAGCAGATAATAATTAAATTTTTCTTCCGCGGTATGCTTTTAACAATCTTTTTAGTTTAAAGATTGAAAGCTGATGGAAATTCTTCAATTGATCTATAAAACTGAGCCCTACTTAGATCTCACATCGCAATTTCTCTTATCGATTTCATTAACTTATAATTGATTTATCAGCAATTTAAGAGGTTTTGCCTGCACCCCACGACAGCAATGACTTCAGTCAATAAAACAATTGTTAGTGTGTATTGTCTTCATAAAAAACCGAGGTTGAATCATGACAATAATCAACCTCCTATTGCTCATTAGCTCTGTAGTCATTCCATGTATAGCACGACAAGCCTGCATGGCATTCCAATTGTCATTTTACAAAACTGGTCAGATTTAAACAATTGGGTTACCCTGCTTTGGGAAATAATGTAAAGTCGCCACTTAATCAGTTCTATTTAAATCGAAATAACCAAGCAATCGCAGATGTCTCTTGCGTTGCGGTTGCATCCACGTAAAGACAGTTCGGAGCAGTTGTTGATGCTGTGGATTTGCAAATGTCTAGTAAGTAAGAAGGTGTAGAAGCTTGCCGATCGCCACAGAGGAATGAGGCTGCAAATTGATTATAGAATTCTAGATTATTTGTGAACAGTAGTTGCGATCTCGTTCTCCAACCCCGAAAAATTTCAGGTTACTTCTGTTAGCCTCGCTTTTTACATGCTTTGGTCTGCGGCCCAGTCTATTTTAGCAACCACGCGGTAAATTAATGAGTGCAAAAGCAAGAAAAAACACGAGAATCTTCACCCGATAAAATATGTGTGATTTACTATGCCCGAAAAGTCGTAATTGTGATCCCAGAAATTGTGTTTGATGGTGCGTAGATAATTGATGTGGATGGAACAATTATAAGTCCCAATTTGGCTACGAACCAAGACAGGGAGAATTGTGGGGGATTTCAGCATTGCCCAAGACAGGTACCTCTCAGTTCTGGTCACACGATTGCATCTCCACAGTCAAGATTGATCTCTGTTCACACGAGCGATTCATGGGTCCTTCTGAATGCAAACTCGATTCCTACCTTGACTTCAACTTGTGCGCCGACCTTCGTCTGACGCTCTCTGTAAGAACGCTTGGAGGCCGTTGACGTACCGAACCGGGGATTTGAACTATTAACCCTCGAGGCGTTGAATCGACACATCAGGAAATTTGTAGCAGGAATACTGACTTCACTAAAACTTTGCCCATCATTGAAGCCTCTGCTGTCTAATCAAACAATACTTCAGTGGTTCCTGCAGCCGCCACCACAACCCGTTCACGAACCACCTCATTACGTGAAGTTATTCTGGGTATTTGTGAAAACTTTTTTGCAGTCTTCGCGTCTTAACGAAGCAACGCTTAACCTGCCTGCCGTAATGTGGTCGTGCCTGCGAAAAAAATCCACCGAGAATAATGGTCTGTCGTGTGGCGTGCAGCCATCCACCTACTTTGCGGGACCATTACTGCTGTTGGGGGTGTGATGTTTTTTGCATTAGGCGGGCCAATCGGCGTAATTGGCGCAGCGCTCAAGACAATAATCACAATAATACGCAATTTTGGAATTATAATCAACTTATGCGGTTAATTAGCGTCTGCGTTTTAACAGGGACGCGACAAGACGTCTTCGCCGAATTAATCAACATGCAGCATGCTCCAAAACATGCTCATGGCTTTAGCACACGAAAAAGTGCATGTCGTAGTTAGTTAAATGAACGAAATCGCCATTTTTCGGTGACCAGTTGATAACCTAACACGACTAGTTAAACCGCATTACAGGGTGACACAATCAGGGTTTTTAAATTTTAACTTTCCCCGATGAAATTCTCGTAAAAGTGAATCTCGTGAATCCATTAGCGTGTTTACTGGGAGTTTTTTTTTTCGAAAAGCCAATCACAGATTATCGCATAGCTACGAAATTCTCAACTTGCCAACAAACCTCACCTGTCACTAAGTCACGCCATTTTAGTTTCATTTTGTTTCTTTCGAGGTGCGAACACCCAGTCGTAGTGAGACACGATTTCCCCTGACACAAGCATTGTCAGAAATCCAACACAGATGCTTACTTCAACGTTAATACCACCACTGTTGCAATCAGGTCGCGTCAGTGTTGGTTAAACAGAATTCAGTAAAAAAATTGTAGGCTGCCGCTGCGCCAAAATCACCAATAATGTCCAATCTAAGATCAGTCTCTAGGTCAGTTCAAGTTACAGCAACTTTACATATCAGCAGCTCTTGTATAACCGCATGTAAATTGTATGTTAATTTAATTGGTTGAATATGGCGCCAATGACACAGTTTCTGATGACACTTACTTATTGTTTAAATAGATGCAGGAGAGATGTGCTAGCGTTGCACGATAAAAGCAGATGATTGTGAGTCTTTTTGATCGCGAAACATAATAATGGATTCTTACGAGGTTCAAATGCCCCCGCAAACACAGCCTCTTCCAACTATTCTCTTCTTTGACGTAAATTCAACCCATTGTGAAATTGTTTATGGTTTTTCCAGCATTTTTTCGTCATTTCCATTGGCTGAACAGTGAGATGCTGCATTCCAGCAGTACTGGTTAAAACGAATCACACCGAAATGGCTTGTGTTTGGACATGCAGACGAAGATTAACTTTCTCCAGCTTCAACACACGCTACCTTTTTCGATAGATCCGCAAACACACCGCGTGTGTGTTGGTGCTGCAACTGCTGATACATATGTAGTGGACTGACAGCCTCCCCGCGCGAGTGTGCGTGCATGAGGGCCCGTGTGTAGCGATGACTCACCCCCTTTTGTTATTGATTTTTGTCAGCATTCGCCTGTCACGCACGCGTGCTCATACGCACACAAAGCCACTTGGTTGTTTTGACATCAATAAACCAGTCGTGTCCGCTCTCGCCTCTTCTCCACTCTACTCGAGTTGTCTTGGGCTGTTAAGTAGAGGGTTGTAAGGTAGTGCTAAGATCAAGCTACTACACATATGTCGGATGTTTACTAACACGGTTGCATATAAGATTGCGCACGTTACAGATTTGTCTTTAAGTACCTACCCACCTACCCCACACGACAATCACACTAAAGCTCACTTCGAAGGAAAATTGAGCTTATGATAACTTGTTTTCTATAAATGGTTACCACTGGTTAACGTGGCTAATACAAGTGTTGAATTTGAAAACTCGCTACAGGTTAGGTCACTTGCTAAGCTGTTGGGAACCAAAGAAGCACATTGCAATCTTAGATGGATTAATCTCAAGTCCATTGGTTGGAACGACAACGCCGCTTCGTTTGAAATGCTTTCACCTAAAACCAAGAGCACTTTGGTTATGTGCAAGTGTGAAAAAAAAGGCATTACCACCTCCTAGAACACGAATCAGGCTTTCCACGTCTGCGCCGGTCCACATAAATTCCAAACAAGGGCTGGGCATTCGCGCTGCTAACCAACCTTGGAAATCAACTCATTCGTCCTTGAATTTATCGCACAAAGAAGGCCCTTTGTAGAACCGGTAAGAAGTAATGCGGCTTGAACTTTAGGTTACATCAATTTTGGAGCGGATAAACTCGAAGTTTTTTTGACGTAATTATCATTATTAAAACTTACGAATAATTGAGCGATGTTGGATCTGAAGTGCAAATAACAGTCTACATTTGGAATATTTGATGTTTGCCTGGGCATTAAGGCTTTGCATAATTCCCAGAATTAAACAACTAGTGTTCGATTACACCTAATCCACGCTGTAAAACCACAAATTCACCATAAACATGTGTTTCTGGGTTCTGATTTGTCCTGTCTGTAGACTAGTTTTAATACTCATTCCAACTTTCGTTGATTCGTGGCTGAAATAAAGGCGAAATGGCAGTGACAATAGACAAATTTTCCAAATCAAGACAAGACAACTTGAGTACTCATGGTCGCCTGTGCTAGCAAAGTGGATTAACCACAGGAGGTATAAATTGCACTCTAGAGGCGTACTTCGAACTCTGCAAAATCGGGTTCTCAAAAGGTCTATCTGGTGTTTGCTATTAGTGCAATTTCTGCCGACAACTACGAGCGCGAGGCTGGAAGAAAAAGATAAATTAGAAAAAGCTTTTTGGCGACTCCCAGACGGAGAAAAAGGCAAGGTAAATGAGGTGGTTTTCCTAAAATAAATGGCTCTTACCAGGTTTGGGCCCGGTGTGCATTAAGTGCACTTGCTGAGGTTAAAGCTCCATCGGGAAAAAACTCACTAAGCCCCTGCATCCTCAGCTACTTATAACTCCCATTCTGCGTGGGTTGCCGTGATGGCGCCGCCCCCACAACCCATTAACGCCCAGAAGATCAGCTCGACTCAAAACGAAGATATTTTAGCAGTAAAACATCCCTTCTAGGGGTGCTCTACGGTCAACCGACAGTCGACGAGTTGTCCAGACGACGTTGCGCCTCATTTTCGAGGATGGACGTATAATGAACTGTCAGCGAACCCGTGTGAGTGGGGCTTGTTCGCGAGTTGATCTTGTGGCGACCAGCAAACCAGCACACTTAGCAATCGTGGGCGAACGCAGTTTGCAAGCGCGAGCGAACACAATTCAATCGATTTTTACCATTAATGCACTGTTGTGGACAGACAGCCACCGCTCGCGTGAGTGCCGCGTGCGTGCTTGTCCGACTGTATCAATGACTCACCCTCTTTGTTATTGGCTCTTGTTAGCAGTCGCCTGTAACGCACGCCTATCGATATGCACACAGGAGTTAGTTACTCGATTCCACTGGACTCGGCTTGACTGGCGTGAAGCGAATAAACGGTCGTGTTCTCTTTCAAATCTCTCTTCTCGGGTTGTGACCGGCTGTTATCTATAGGGTTTTGTGGTAGTGCTAATTTAGGCCCATACAATCTGGTGTCATAACTAGTAGCTGTGGTTTGAAAGCGCCAATAAACGTTCGCGTCTGCCTCCGCCTCTGTTCTCGGGTTGTTCGGGCATGTCTAGTCGGCCGTGATGTTGCACTAATGCATGATGAGCCAAGATCCCGCTACCACGATATATATCCAAATTTCAATTCCCCTAACACCTAGCACAGTCCTCTGTCTGAACTGGTAGTTCTCGTATCAAGGCTTGATGACAGCAACGCATTAAGGAAGCCCTTCCCAAGCAAACACATTATCGCGGTCTGGTTTCAGCGGTGGGAGAGGTCGCATTATCTCACAGGATCAAAGCGCGATTCCAGATAATCAACAAATCGCACTCCATTCGTCTTTGTACGACAGTAACCAACGAGCACGATGTCAATTGGGTCCAAAACGTTTTACCCGATAGTTCTAGAAAGCAAATTGCTGTGTTGCTAAAGATCACGTCCACGAACCAAATCACAAGTTGATCCTCATCCAAACCACAACTACGGCGTCCATTGACCGCAGAACCGATGCCAGTGAGTGAATTTCAAGCATCGGGTCTCGCGTTTGGAGGAATAACCACGTGGATGATCCGACTGTGTCGGGAGCGAACCGCATCCGTTAGCTAATTCAAATTATTTGAGGTACATTTGACGTGCTTCGTGTTACGACACTAACTTAAGCATCGTTGAAGCACACCCAACGCCCACCGTGAAAGAGATCTCGAACCGAAAAGCTGGTTAATGATAATGCAATTCTATTGAATCGAATTACTCAGGGCGTATAACTAAACGTGATGAAGGTGGATTAGCACACACACACACACACGCACACACAGCAATGCATGAATGAGCGTGAAGGTACACAAAGGAGGACACGAAGGGGAGGAGGTTCATGCAGCGATGAAAGGGAGAAAAAGCTACCACCACCACTACCAGGTGCTGTGGCAGCGTCAAAACTGTGAATGCATAGATCAGTGCACACGGATGATGAGAAACAGAAGGAACAAATAGGCGTCTTCGTTAAGTGAGTCCACGGAAAATGCAGAACAGCGAAGAAGACGGGCGGATCTGGAAGTTCAACACACACACGCACACGGAAATTTGGGCCGGTGGAAGATGAGATTAGCTGGTGAGTTCCCGACGGACTATCCACTGGTCGGCGGCAGCCAGGTGCGCTGAAGGTGACGCCTTGGAGGTGCGTGTTTGCGGGGATCTGAGGGTCCCGGGGAGGGAGGACGAGGAGAACCCAGGCGGTTTGAGACCGGACGACGGTCTGGAAGCGGAGGGGGCAGGAGGTGTCGCATGAGGCGGACCGCTGAGCTCCGAGGGCGGAGGTGGCGGGCCCTGTCTGAGACGGGTGGCGGGCGCGGCGGTCCGCGGTGGATTGGCCGACTTGGGGGGACACGCGCGATCGACACCGACGGGTCGCGTGGCGCCCGGCTTCCGAACTACAATTTGTTACGCGGCACAATTAGGGTTGTGAAGAGGAAGAGGCTGTAAGCGAGCACAGTTACAAAGCGTGAGCGAACACAATTCAATCGATTTTTCGTGAATTTTACTTCACACAACTACGTGCGTTCAGAGATCGATGCTTGGCCGTAAAACTTGAGTCATACGCCTTATCCATACCCCTGTAGCAGGCCCTGGGGTATGGATAAGGCGTATGACTCAAGTTTTACGGATTTCGTGTTCATGCTTCAAGTTATGTTTAAAAATTGAAACATTTTCGTGGTCATTTGTGGTTTTGAAAGGATCGCACACAAAGTTTCGGAACACCAAACGACAAGTCAACGCGAGTTGCAGCACTTCTCACAAAAGCGGTGTTTACGACAGTGGCAACTGATCCAGAGCACATTCGGTGGCACTGCATTTTATACAAATTCCAAGAAGGAAACGCTGCTTCTAGAGCACGGGGAGGATCCATGCGAAGTGTTCTTGGTGTCGGTGCCAATGTTGTGCCTTATAAAACGTGTAGTTATTGGTACAAACGCTTTAGACGTGGTGACTTTGATCTTGGTGACCAGCCGCCCCAACCTAGACAGCAGTCTCGAAGGCTTGGAGATGCACAACTGCAAGCCCCTCTGGCTGAAGACTCAAAGCAAACGCAACACGTGCTTGCAGCAGCTCACTTTGGGGTCACCTAAGCAGCTACTTCCAGGCGTTTGCACAACCGAGTTGGAAGAATTCAAAACTTGGAAGTCGGGTCCCCCACATGTGTTGACCGAACACACGCTTTTCACTGCTTGCCCACGGCAACAAGCAGTACTTGGACCTGTTATGGACAAGTATGACGGATGATGGAAGGCACTTTATTACAAGAATGCTAAATGCAACAAAATGTCGCGGGTAGATCTAGGGCAACCCAGTATTACGTGGACCCGAAACAGGACATTCACTTGAAGAAGAAGAAAAAGAGTGAGGAGACGGAGAAGAAGGTTCTTCTGTGTATCTGGTGGGGGACATGAAGGGTGTACCATATAACGAACTCGTGCCAAGTGGCAGTCAGACGGTGATTGCACAACACTACAGCCGACATTTGAACAAACTGGGCGAACAGCGTGATCAGAAAAGGCCATTTACTGGACAAGGAAGCAGTCAAGTCATACTGCTGCTGCTGCTGCATGGCAACGCTCGACCACCTCGTATTGCTCGCCCGACGCAGAAGACCCTCTTGAACTTGGAGTGAGAAGCTCTCCCACACGCGGCTTAATCACCGTAATTCGCCCCATCCCACTGACATTTGTTCTGGTCAGTCCTAAACGATGGACGATGCGCGCGAATTCGTCGATTGTGACTTGATTGCCTCGAAGCCTGCAAGTTCCTTCCTGGATTACATTCGTTTGTTACCTGGGAGATGACTCAAGGTCATAAGCCACGACGAACGATATTTAAGTTCAGTGTTCCCCAGTTTTTACATTAAGCAAATTTGCCGAAACTATAGTGACTACAACTGAGTCGATAAAGAAAAAAAGGGAAATTCCGGCCAAATTGGCGAGAACAAGCCTTGTGGGCAGCTTACCAGTGCCGCTGAGCGTTGCGCGGCACCCGCCTCCTCCTCCCCCTCTTACTCCCTTCACCTCCTCTAGCACCCTCAAGTGCTGTCGTTCCTCCACAAGCGCCTCACTCTTCGCGCCCGTCCTTATCGCCACAGGCTGCGACTGTGCCTTCTTAGCCGACGCCGTCCTGTTGACAGCCCCCACGCTGCCGGAGGGGGCCTTCAGCCCGCTTCGATTGGTGGCGACCGCCTTCAACTCACCAGAGACCGGTCTGGTGGCTCGCTGTGGTGCGAAGCTGGCAGGTGACGCGGCGTGGGGGTTGGGCTGGGCGGACGCGGGCCGGCGAGCCTCTCGCGAGCCGACGGAGGTGGCTCGTGCCGCCTGCGGAGACACGTAGCGGGGCTGGGCCAAACCCGAGGGCTTCACCGCGTCAGTCGCGCCGGCTGGCGTCCGCGTTGTCGAACCGACCGGCTGTGGCAAGCACGAAGCCAAGGAACTCGTCGAACGCACTTTCGATGACTTAAAACAAGGCCACACCAACACATCGGTTAAACAAATTAAACACACAGTCGTAAACGACAAAAACTAAGTCAATCGGCCAGCTAGATTTCTAATCCAAGAGAATAGGAGCCACCCGGCAAAGTTAACCAAACGTATCTACTTAAAAACTATAAGTAGACGTTTATTTACAACTACAATTACCAATTAAGAAACTAAGTTGATGTCGACAGTAAAATAGTTACCTGCGGAAGGCCGCTTGCCGCAACTGGTGGAGGACGCAAAATGGAAGAAGTTGAAGCCGATTGCAGTGGCTGAAGTGGAGCAGGTGTGGAGGAAGAGGCGGAAGACGGGGCTGGTGTCGATCGTGAACGCGATGGCAACGCCGTGACAGGCTTTCGGAGATTCGAGGGCGGTTTTATCATTCCCGAGCTAAGCCTCGCGAGTTGACCGCTCGAGGCTTGGGATTTTGAGCCGGATGTGTCAGTCAAGTTCTTTTCAGGGACCTTCGTGTCTCCTGGAGCAGAATTTACCGGAGCTGACGTAGGCCTAATTTCTTTCGAGATCTTCTGCTCAGCAGCATCGTCTAAATCGAAGCCGTCACTTGGTTGGCTCATTAGCGCCTCGAGATCCAGCGGTTCGTCATCCTGATCCTCGCATGGGGCATCCTGAAGCAAAAAGTGCATGGAATAAAAAACATCCTACTCAAATTATGTCAGTAGAATAAGTAAACCACATGAATAAAATAGAGTTCCTCGGAACCAAAACACAAACTCACAACTCGTTTTCCATTCGCGACAGCCGGAGGAGGCGACGGTGGTGGTGATGGACTCCGCGGAGGACTGCTGTCGCCAACCAAAGTAGCGGAATCGTCATCAGCATCAAAGTTCCCTGTTGGAGGGGGTAGCGGAAAGTACTCCTCGTCACTTGCCCTCTGGCCCAACTCGAAGGGCTTCAGCACTGAAAAGACGGAGGCGCAAATAAATCGGTTTGTGTGCGCTAAAGCGTCAACCCAGTTGGTGGCACTCACTGACGAGATCAGCCAATAGGCAAGACGTGAGCCAGAAATGACAGCCAATCACGTGTGACTTGAACTGACGGTTCAACCAACCGGGGCACATGAAACGCAGACAAGGAAGACAGTTTGCACCAACGCCACGTCTTCCTGACAATCACTCAAACCGTCAAAGGGAAACACGCCCAAATGCTCGTGTAGAACATGTAAAGACATTACCGAAATCGTCTCGACTATAGTTACCTGACGGTTATGTCGAATTTATAAACAGTTTAGCAAGGTTTATAAAAAAACGTTCTGTTAAAACTAAAACCTGTCATTTCATGATCTTTTGGTGCTACATGAGGGCAAAATCAAGCCTCCTAGCGTAGAGCGTTTCATAGTACATCTGATAACGCATAATCAAAAGACGGGAAGCGAGTTGGAATATCTAGAAGTGGTGAGTGAGTGAAGGCACAGTGCGACAAATTGAAGCACCTTCAAGTGTGTACAGACGCCAACATCCCCACTAGACATATGTGGATGGCTAAAGGAGAACTAGTACCGTCCAAATTGAAAAAAAGATAACCGAAAATCTGAAAGGAAGGGCGATGAAGGCAATTTGGGAGAGTGTTGGGCTGTCACCGTGCGTGGTACCTCGAGCGGTGCGGAGCGTACACACCCCGGAATACACCGGCGTAGAATCGTGGATGGCTGACGGTGGCGGTAGTATCACCTCGTCGAAGCAACTCACGCCTACCCTGGCTCCCTTAAGTCTGTGCCAAGTTGCACTAGAAGTTCAAGTCGGTCGGTTGAAGGTCCTGGTTTTGTGACACGCTTCTAGGACTTTTTCCGCAATGCCAACGAGAGAGGAGCGTCCAGACCTAAACAGAACGCATGCTCGACACGCGTTTAGCGCTGACACAGTTGACGCAGGCAAATATGACGTGCAGTGGTGACTAACAAATGCAGCAACGGGCCATTGGGTCGAGTGTTGGTGGAACAGGCACATCGGATTTCGTGGCACCAACCGTGATTGCTTGTGATAGGGACTCCAAAGGAGGGCGAACGAACGGAATGAGCACGATTACACTAATTCGCGTAAACAGAAAACGTGATGCGAATGTCCACTCTGACTCAACGAGAAACCAACACATCAACCACACGGACAAGCTTTCCTTCACGTTCCTGAAGACCTCCGTCTGATGCTTACCGAACCAAACAGGAAGGTTTATCACTTGTCGACTAAATTGGGTCGTCAGCTACTTAATTTTGCTATTGAGGGTGGCAGAACGTGCCAACGGCCTAGCACTACAACGGCAGACATCCGAAATAGATTTCGCACCTGCAGTTGGTGTGGCGAGGCCGAGGTTGTTGTTGTTGGCGGCAAACTTAGTGCCTCGTGAGGCGATGCCAGACACTGGACGAGGAGGCCTTAGCGCTGGCCCCGTTGGACTTGTCGCAGCAGGCCTCGTGGTCTTCTTCGTCGTCGTCGTCGTCGCCTGGACCAGGCGACTGTGGCTGCGGCTGTCGGCAGTGGTGGTGGTGGCGGCGTCTCTGATCTGCTGCTCCGGCCTGCTGTTGCTGCGAACGCTTGCAGTGCCGGAACCATGAGCTAAAAAATGTCCAGCCCGACGGAGGTTGCTTCCACCGCTGGAGGGCGTCTGGCGCGTCGGCTGCAGGGCCTGGTGGAGGTGTTTGGCGTCCGGCGGGGCCTCGTGTGGACACGGCGACTGGGACTGTGGCGAGACGGGGGTCGTGAGTGGTGCGGTCGCGGGAGCCGCTGGCGCAGCGTAAGCGATGTGCTGCTGCAAATGACCAGCGGCCTTGACCCCACCGATTCCACGGCAGGAGGTCGAAATCGGCAGTTTGGGTGTTGGCATTGCTGAGGAAATACACTCCTGGATTTGGCGAAAAAATAAGCACACGGGGAGTTGCTTGACTGATCTACTTAGTTTAAATTGAACCACGTGGTAAGTTAGACTACCTGAAGAAGACTCGTCTCAACACCAACAGACTCGATGCTTAGGAGCGACGAGAACGAGGAATTGTCGGCTTCGCTATCGCTGGTCTGTTTGCCTTCTGACTTGATAGCCTCGCTCGTCGGCTGTGAGTCTAAAATGCAATTTCGCATGCTGTCAAAAAACGTCAGCGGGTTTCCCGGACAGTTGTAAACCCAGAATCTCGCGCACACCGAACGACGTAATCACGAGTCCACATGCAGATTCAGTAGTTGGGGCGCGAGGTTTGGTGGGATTTGTTGGAATACAGTCGGTTTAAGTGGATGTGCACATTCAGGGCGTCATCAAATGCGTTCTACAGCACAACCAAATGCGCCTTTCATGCCAGTTAACTAAGCGACCAGTTCTAGTGGGATGGTGTTACACGTCGAGCCGACAACTAACAACACACAGCTAAGCAGCATGCTTGGAACACGCGCGATTTGGTCGTTGTGCGGATGAGGTTGTCGTGGAGCTCGTCTAGGACCCCACAACTTGCTTCATGTGTCCAAATCACCAGTCCTAATATCAGACAACGAATTCCAGACCCAACACCCCTTAACAATGTCGTGTAACTTCCCCCACACAACCAGCTTAACTGATGAACCCATGATGCACAAGTTGAAATACAGATCATAGTAAATAAACACACAAACATACACACGAGATAAACCTAACACAAACTTTGATGCATCGGAGGAGAGGGCTTCGTCTTTGCACCATTGGGACTGACTACATAGATCCGGCGTCTTTCAAAGGCCAGCTGCTCTACGCCGGGACTAACATTGGATCCGTTTTGAGGATCCTCAAGAAAAGGCCCTCAATTTTAGCTTTTTTAGCGAAATCAATGTGTTGTGTTGGTGAATGCGTAACTGGTAGCGGATAGTAGCCCAAAAAGTAGCTCAAATTATCAACGAAAACGCCTTAAAACATACCCTCGGCGGTTCGTTGGGGCATCGGTGCTACAGTGGCCTGGGGCCTTCTCTGATGCGCGGAATGCCCGAAGCCGATTCGAGGCGCGGCCAGCTTGCTTACAACGCATTTGCTGAGGGGAGACATTGAGGGATTCTCGCTGTCGCCGTCGTTGTCATTCAGCGTTGTCGGGAACCTGCCCTGCTTCGGCAGCGCCGACTGGATCACCTCGGAGAGCAGATTCACCGAGCCCTCTTCCTCCACCTCGTTGACGGAGCTCGCGTCCTCCGAACAGGCGTAGGCATCCGCCTTCACTATGGACTGTGCTGGAGACGCCGATTTGGAAATACCCGAGGAAGCCGAGGTGCGTGGCACGGCCTCGGGGTCGGTTATTGACACGTCGCTGAAAGAACTGTTCTTTGTCGAAAAGGCGAAGGGCGTGCCCTCGACAGCAAAGGACTGGATCGTGTCCTCGGTGGTGGTTGCGGCGGCTGCCACCGAGAATACATTCCCACCGTCACTCACGTAGGCGACAGGCGCTGGGGCTGACGGCGCGGCACTGGGCATGACAGATGCGATGCACTGCTGGAGGATCTTGTGTGAGGACTGGACGACATCGTTCGTGGGTTCTGGAGCTCCCCAGATCGGCGGTGGAACTGAGGGTTCACGATCACCGCTCAGAGAATTGCTATCAAGAGGCGAGCCTTCCTCGGCGAACATTATTTGAGTTTCCTCCTCGACAACACCGATCTTATCTTCGGTGACCACCGGTTTCGGCTTTTTATGGACTGTCGTAATCGAGGGTGGAAGATCACTCGGGCTGGTGCCCAGGGCGATTTCATCGTCAGCGTCCACCTCATCGTCTTCGGTTGTGGAATAAACACTCTCTGGGGACGACTCGATGGGCGGAAGTGGGCCCAAGTCCACCGATGAGATGCAGGATGACGTTGCCCTCGAGAACATCATCGGAGTTTCAAGGACAGCGGCATTTGAGGAAGTAGGAGAGGAGACTCCACTGGAGGCCACCTGCTTGGGAAGTGTTCCTTTTTGTGGCATGTCCACATTCACGTAGGGGTGTAGAGACCGCCGAGGTGGTGTTATGAAGTTATCATACACCAGTGTTGAAGGCTCATGCTTTGGAGGTGACCGGAGGTCAAGAATCGAGGTGCGAGCAGACGGTCCAAATGGGGTGCCCTCGTCCGCATACACACACGCCTGCTCTTCTTCCTCCACAGACGTCTGAGCATACGCCGGAGGAGGAGGGGGAGGTGGTGGCGGCGGCGGCGGTGGAGACTTGTCCGCCGACGGGTCGATGTGATCGTCCGGCGCATGAGGATACTCAGGCAGCTTGAATTCCGCCTCCTCCTCACCACCAGCCTCTGAAGCCTTCGATGAACACTCTGTGCTTCGTTCTTCTTCTTGAACACTATCAACTTCCTCCTCCTCCTCGTTACTTGAAGCCTCATTGTCATCATCATCGTCGTCGTCCTCCTCCTCCTCTTCGAAATCGTCATTCGTCTCTAGAACGACGGATAGAAGGCCAAATCGGAGGTGCGATCGATTGCTCATCCGCCGGCGGTAAACTTGTTCTGCCGGGGAGGCAGGAGAACTGGAGCCAGACGACTGGTTGCTCGTCACAGGACTTCCCGTGGCGGTGGTGGAGGGCGTGAAGGTGGAGAAATCCGTGTTGGCGGGGTAGGGAACAATGCGTTGGGTCTTCATCAGAACATGCGCGCGCTCGAGATTCTCAAGGGCCTGTTTGGAGCTACTCACGACGTAGCGATGGCGGGAGTGCGCGAGGCGATGGAGGATGTCCAAGGCGCCCAGCCTGATCATGAGGGCCTGGTCGGTAGAGGCGGATTCGTAGAGCAGGGCCGAGCTGGGCTTGGCGTCGCGCAGGGGTGTCGCCGAGAGCGCACCCAGCACCTCGCAGACATTCACAACGACCGTCACGCTGGGCGATGTCCGCAGTTGCTCGAGAAGGATTGCGCAACAGTTGTGAGTTCGCAAGACGGCCCTGAAGAACAGACAATTCTTTTACCACCGGAATTTTTGTCATGTTTTGACCCTCTAGGCAGGAGCTTTCACGCCCATGTTTGTACAAACCAACCAACCAATCATAAAAGTGTCGCCAGTCTGTGAGAGAAGATGCTAACAGCACGCAAACTTGTACCAAGACTGAGGAAGCCTAGGACTGGATACCACACACACACACACACACACACACACACCAGCTAGAAAGGAAAACAAGTTAAGCAGCAAGGAGGCGCGTACCTGTATTCCAGACTGTTGACAATGACGGGACAAAGGTTACGCAGAACCCCACCGCTGTTGGCCTTGATTTCGACGTCTTTGTTGGGATTTTTCACGTCCAATGTTGACACTAGGAAAGCGAGAGTCCCGTTGACACTGAAATAGAGAATTGAATGGCGTTAGGCGTGTCATTTTAGTTGGGCGCGATGCGAAATAACGCGCATTGTAGGACGCGTAGCTAGGCCAAACTGCAAGGCAAGAGAGCTCTTCACACAAACCGCGTTAAAAAACACCGGAGCTAAAATCCACCCACACTTAAGACTGGAATTGTAGCCGGCGTCAACTGCTGCAAGGACAAATTCCATGCACCAGGAGCTTGACGCTAGCAGGAGGAATAGAATCCGGCAGTATAGATCGAAAAAAACATCTACCACGGCTTCGCACAAAGTCGAGCTAGACAACTACAGCATAATTCATAATTGACATACACAAATAATCGTCTTTAAGGCAAATAAGAGCAAATTTTGGGTATGTAGGGGCTGAATTAAATTCACGAGTCGGTAGATGGCTGAACTAAATCCGTAGAAAATGTTCTTCCAGGTTCCTTTTTATGCTCAACATCAGGAAACCATTTAATTACACAACATTCACTAGGTATTATTTGTGTGCTGAAATAAATATACGAAAACAAAACCAAGAAAGCGACTAGAATGCAATTTGCTAGCTGAATCAACGACTATGACACCGGTGTAAGTCGATGAGTTGAATTTAAAATCATCGTTTGACGCCTTTGAATTGCACAGTGTGAACGCCAAGCATTGTGTTTTTCAATTTCCTGCTACCAAGAGGCCACTGCCTGATAAACGAAGTAGGGAATGATGACCATACTACAGCCTACAACTTCCAGGCTTAGAGACTGTTTACCGTCTCCGAGATAGCAATGCGGAAACGGCTATGGGAACACCTGATTACTCAGCGTATCGGGTTGCAGCGCATATTTTGACAGCTGTCAGTGTGCGGTGACAACGACTGCCAGTTCCACGTGGAGTCGTCGTTTTGGATTACCAAACGGGGCCAAACTGGTGTCGGCTAGGGTTTCTGGCGTCGCCTAGAGTTTCAACCCCGGTCTGTGCGGGAGGAGGGAGGGGGCAGAGGTTAGGGTAGAGTGGGGGGTCACGCACCTGCACACGGCCTTTTTGTTGGCGGTGGAGTGCGACGAGAGGTTCCAGAGGGCGTTGAGGGTGGTGCGCAGGGTGGGCTCGCGCTGCGCCGAGAGCACGGCCCGGGTGAGGCGGGTCGCCGCCTGGGCCCTTCGGAGGGCCGCCTTGCTGCGCGCGTCCGTGTGCCAGCTCAAATTGCGCAACACGCTTGCCGCGACCTTCAAAAGAACCAATCAGTGATCGACTGTTTGCTGATTACACGGGTGGCATGAAACAGCGACACCAACAAACGATCAATGAGGGTAAAACAATCGGATTTGGTGTGGTCTAGCCATTGGATGACAGACGGATGGCAAAACGGCGTTTTTCATGGGCGAATAGCCAAGACATCTAGTGAGTAGGGGAGCTGAAAGGAGTGTCAACACAGACGTGGAAATATTAGATGTATGACTTATTTTTATACACATTTTCAGAAAATTTATACAAAATACAAAAGCAGTGAAAAATGAACTGAATTCCGAAAATATTATCTGTCATATTCAATCATATTACGGCATTTTCAGGTAACAAAAGATTGTCGTCGAAGAAATTCTGTCATAATCGACGAATTTGCGCGCATCGTCTAGTGTTTAGGAGGTGTTCATTTACGAAGGCGCATTGCTGCTGATGCTGCATTTACCACAGCAAACGTTAGTGGGATGGGGCAAATTAGGGTGATTAAGCCGCGTATGGAAGAACTTCTCACTCCAAGTTCAAGAGGGTCTTCTGCGTCGGGCGTCCATGTAACGCTGGGTTGCCCTGGATCTACCCGCGACACCTTGTTGCGTTTGGGAATATTGTCAAAATTATACCTTCCATCACTCGTCACAATTATCCATAACAACAGTTCCAATCACTGCTTGTTGCCGGTGGACAAGCAGTGAAAGGCGTGTGTTCATACGTTGACCTAGGTTGTGTTCTGCAACACATGTGGGGGACCCGACTTCCAAGTTTTAAATTCTTCCAACTCGGTTGTGCAAACGCCTGGAAGTAGCTGCTTGGGTGACTCAAAAGTGAGCTACTGCAAGCACGTTTTGCGTTTGCGTTGAGTCTTCAACCAGTAGAACTTGCAATTTCGCACCTTCAAGTCTTCAAAACTGCTGTCCAGGTTGGGGCGGCTGGTCACCAAGATCAAAGTCACCTCGTCTAAAGCATTTGTACCAATAACTACACGTTTTATAAGACACAATGTTGGCACCGACACCAAAAACACTTCACATGGATCCTCCCCGTGCTCTAAAAGCACCGTTTCCTTCTTGGAATTTGTGTAAAATGCAGTGCCGTTGAATGTTCAGCGTATCAGTTGCCATCGTCGTAAACACGGCTATTGTGAGAGATGCTGCAACTCGCGTTGACTTGTCGTTCGGTGTTCTGAAACCTTGCTTGAGATCCTTTCAAAATCCCAAAATACCGCGAAAATGTTTCAATTTTTAAACATAACTTTAAGCATGAAGACGTAATCCGCACAATTAAGCCATGCACCTAATGATGTCTAGTCAACAGGTCGGCAACTCTCAACGCATCATGAAAGCAATTTGCTGAGGAAGTAAATTGTGGACTTATTAACCACTATTGCTAACGTAAACAGTAAATTCCAACGTTTGAAAGCACATTTCCGTAATTAAAATTAACAATTAGCGCGCACTTCAATTTGCACCCACGGCACTAGTTCACGCAAAGCTGTTTCGCTTCTGCGTGGCAGCAAAAAAACTACTAAAAAGGCATGTTTGACGAGCCAAACCAATGCCAGACTTGGCTTGGCTCAGTTAGTTGCTGCAGAGGTGTAGATGAAGGCGACAGCGATTAGGAGAACGTGCCTGTTTAAGCTCTTCGCTGCCAACTTCAAGCTGGGCGATGAGCGCCTCGAGATGGCTGCGTCGTTTGCACACGAAGGCTTTGTTTGGTGGAGAGCCGAATGTGAGATTGGTGAGAGCCACGCAGATGTAGCGTCGCAGGGCAAGGCTGGCTTCTGCCGTGGTCATGGTGGCTCCAGGGGAGACGCCATCAACCCTCTCCCCGCCCGCCGACTGGTCCAGAGGCGCGGTCCCCAGACCAGCACTGTTTGGAGGCGTTGTTGAGTGGACTTGAGAGGTGTTGGTGGGGATGGCGAGGGAGTTGCCGTGGCCCTCCTCTGAGTGGATTTGCCACCAGGCGTGCTCCCAACGAAGGAGGCTCAGCAAAGCGTGGAGACCACCTGCAGAAACATGGACTTCCCGGTTACTCGTAATGGCGGTAGAACCAGATTTGTATGAGCTAATTACCTACGAATCTAACATCCGAGGTTTAAGTGACAGTAACGCGCTAGCCACTATGAAACATCACAATCACTAGTTATGCAAACCCACAAAGAATCCCCAATCAGCGTTCAGAGTTGGGCACACCAATTCAGATATGACCTAACACGGACTGCGTCCTTGGTAACGGAGAGTTCAGAAGCGTGGGACAGCAATTTCGTAGTATGTATCAATGCGCACATAATTTTGAACAATCAGACATCCACGAAAGCACGATATTTTATTGGTGGGGGAAAAAGTGCACCAGCATTCTACTTTATTGCACAAAATTAAGGCGCACTTAAATCAGGGACGAAGGAGTTTGAAGGCAACGCTTAAATCGCAGTGATCATAAATTACGACGCAAATAGGTTTCATGACATAATTGCTTTCGAAGAATGCAATCCCATATAGGGGATACCTACTGACGAAAATTCTACTCAGGCTCGTGGTTGTGTTAAGCCGCTGTGGACATTGTCGCTGAAACTCTAAGACAACGGGATCACTGGTGACTTTTAATGACCGCACTTGGCCGACTTAATTGGCACGAGACCGGTAATAAAAAGTGACTAGCTCAGTTTGCACTCACCCAGGTCGCAGATGGCCTGGCGATGGTTGGTGTGGAAGGAGAGACGCACGAGAGCAGCGACCTCGGGCACGGGGACGTGGGTGGGGGCGACGCGGTGTCCGTCGTCGGGCGAGAGCCGACCCTCTCCGCCGCGTCGCGCCGATCGCGCCGCCATCACACGCTCGCTCTGGGTCATCGTGTAGGCCTGGATCCGCGAGAGCAGTTGGGCGATGTCGAGGTCGCGCCGACGCAGAGCAGGGTCCAGTTGGTAGGTGGAAATGAGGGTGATGAGTGCCTAAGGAAAACAAGGAGACGGGGGAGGAAGAAGCTTCAACCTCAAGACCCTTGAAGTAAACTCGGCGTCCCACTACAAATTACCAAGTTGAAGGCTTTCAGCCATCGAGAAATGCGTCGTAAAATTATGATCATTCAGGTTTGTCGAGTTAGTCGAAGGCACTTGCCACATTCCAGAAATGGGGTAAGACCACTTAATGGGAACTTGAGCTGAGGAGAATTAGTTGTAATATCGACAAAACCTTGCCGAGGTACTTCAAAAGCAGACCAAAGTTAAAGATCATTATGAAATAAACACCAATCGAAGAACCTAAGCCGTCAAGCGAGTCC
>UXSR01005372.1:0-37147 GCA_900604375.1 Mesocestoides corti | reverse complement strand
GTGGCAGACAGGCATGGGAACATGTCTGACAAGTGGGGTGGTTGGTGTCTGCCTGCGTTAAATCACACTGCTTAGCAAACTACTTTGCAAATAACCAGGCAAACCAGCAGAACGATGCCACAACTGACGTTTTGATTTGGCTTCCTTTCTTCTTAAGCACACTCTACCAATCCTTTCTCGTCAACTGCTTGGCAAGTTTTGGGTTATTCTAGTTGGAGAGCTTAGTTGGTTGGGCGTTTGCGGTTTTTCAATTCTTACTCTGGAGGAAATTGAACAATATTCTCGGTTATTAATGGAAATCCATGTCAAAATCGTGCGAAGTTTTTGTCTCAAAAGCGTGTCTGCCTTCATCGACAATGCACATATGCATTTCCCCTGTCAACTCAAAAACCACTGTCAAAACCGCCAATTTTTCAACTAATCGTCTTAATATAGTACGAACACGCTGGAAATCTTGTGCGTATTATATTTGCAATGTTCGACACACTTACACACCCTCTCCTATTGGTTGACAATTTATCCCTGAAATGTTGGTGCATGGTGATACGTTTGCGGGAGATACATTTGTATCTAGGCATAACTTCGTGCTCCATGGGCTGGTTTGTGTGCCGGTTTAATTGAAAGCTGTATATTTTGCGGTATTTGCCCGACCCCAGTTCGACTCCCGCCTTCCAACTCATCACCCGCTGTGTCAAAACGCCCATTCAAACACGATTAAGCAAACTAAATGGGTGTTGCGGTCTTTTAAAAGTGGTGCAGGAGAGTCTCTTTGTACTATTTCCAACTCGTGTTTTATTACAACAGCAACAAAGTGCTTTCTCTTTTACCGGTTATGTTTCGGGGTGTGTGGTTGCACGCAAAAAAGGCCTTTATTGCGTGCACACGCATTAAGGCGTTTGGATGGCATTGTGACTTGTGTGGCCTCATCAACGACGAAGGTAATAATGCCTCAGGCACATTAAACGCGTGGTTTGGAACAGCACTAGGCAACACCAAACTACCGCCGAGGGTAGCGATGGGCATCGCCACTTCACCCGTTAATGCCTCCAACCATTATCCGGGCTCAAATTTCAAACTCCTCTCGGAATGACTCAGCCCAAGCACCACCACCAGTCATTACTGCTGTTTCTTATTCGACTGGAAGTTACGACGGGTCATAAATCATTGTTTGGGACAGCCCACATGCCTCTCGCCAGTTTCTTTCCATCACGAGCCATTTTTCACAAGGTATATTCCTACTTTTTAACACGTCCTGGGTTATTATTACCTCTACTGAATTTGCATTGTGCAGTAGGAGAGCGCGTGAATTCGCGCCGTGTTCTGGAGAAGTGGCGGCAATCGGGAAGGCAACTGGTGGGCCAGTGTTTTCCCTCCTCCTCCTACTCCCCCCCCCTCCTTCGCCCTCTTGGCACAGTCACTCGGTGGGGCGCACGCGCGCACGCGTTCACACGTGGAGGAGGGCAACTAAGTGTGGATGACTGCGAACAGGGTGTGCTTGTTGCGCGTCGACACTGATAAATGCCTATTTACGACGACAATTAAACCAAGCCGGGGATTGGCACAGCAGCCCATCGAATCGCGGGTGTCCGTGTGCCTGTGTGATATCTTCAATTAATTGCATGCATGCTCCCGCATTACCTCAGTACCTGAAGCTTAACAGTTCAAGGAATGGACATTCTTGTTGCCTTAGCGACACATCGTGATATGCGTTATTTGGTGTCCATTCGTAAATTTGAACCTGAATGCATAAAAGGAGTGTTTTCCTGACTGCTGGTACGTTATAGAGAAAACAAGGACAATTGCAGAATTGCTACAAACTCAGGAACAGTAGTTGGAAAACCCCAAAACGCCCAACCAACTGAGCTCTCCAACTAGAATAACCCAAACTTGCCAAGCAGTTGACGAGAAAGGATTGGTAGAGTGTGCTTAAGAAGAAAGGAAGCCAAATCAAAACGTCAGTTGCGGCATCGTTCTGCTGGTTTGCCTGGTTATTTGCAAAGTGGTTTGCTAAGCAGTGTGATTTAACGCAGGCAGACACCAACCACCCCACTTGTCAGACATGTTCCCATGCCTGTCTGCCACGAGCAGCTTTCTTGTTTGAAATTGAAGAACACGTTGTTCGGTCAATTATCTCGGCGGCTATTGCGGTTTAGCGACGGAGGCTCATGGTGGTGTGAAACACATTATCCGTCTTTACGCTCGAAGGACGCCGAACGATTCGACTTCGAGAGGTGACATCCTACGATTCCGAAGAAGCCGTCGAATGCATTGAGAAATTGGCATGGACCTGACTGGGACGTCCGAAATGTGTCAACTGTGTGAACACAGCGAAGGTTCGTTGTTCACCACTTGGGGTGCATCGACTCATGACTAGGAGCACTGTCCTGATGTCTCCGTGGACACATGTGACAAGTTTTATCACAGAATTGTATAAAATTGACAGGTCCGGCGCGGTTAAGGCACCCATAACCACAACCCAAGAATTTGTGGTTAGGTGTAATTTGTGACCGCTCAAACCATGTAACGTGCACAATCCCTAAACTCGTTATGGAGAATTGTCCTTGCCTGCGATGAAGAGCTGCGAAGATTTGCCTAACCTTAGCAAAAAACCAATAACAAGGCATTCTACTGAAAGCTGAAGCCTATCATACCTCCATGGCAGATGCTTTGAGGCACTTGATGGTGGTGTTCTGCGGAAGGGCATGCAGTTCCGCCACGGTCAGGAGGGTGGTAGTCGGGTGTGTCGTCGGCGTTGTTCCAGTGTGAGCGTTGGATGCTTCTGGCGCGGACAGCGCGACACCACCGGCGGGGGCTTGCTGTGTGCTAGGTGTCCCCGTCAGACCTCGTATATCATCTTCGTAGACATCGTAATCACCTCCCTCCTCGACTTCGTCGTCACTGGAATTCGGAGACTCGGAAGACGACGAGGTAGAGGCGGTTTCGTCGACGGCATCGTCAGTATCCTGCATGTCTGTCACTGAGGTCACAACGTCGAGGTCGGCCCTGAACACTTTTGCTGAAATAGCAGACACTAACGACTGAACTCAGTGAGCCAGCAATCGCTTACACCATGCAATAATTATTTGAAAGTTATTACAGCACACCAGACAACGGAATTGCGACTGCGTCGCTGCATACCCTTGTGGAGATGGCTTGACAACGAAGCTGACTGTTGGTCGTATAAGGAGACTTCCATCTTTTCCAGCAACCCGCCACCAGGTCCCATCGTCGCCTCCAGACACCGCTGAGGAGCCTGTAGACTCGGAGGTTGGATGAAGATCTCCGTGTGAGCGATCTGCACCAAGTGCGCTACGACCCTGCGTAGGTCTGGCGCCGTGACGTCGTTGCCATCGACAAAGCGAGCGAACAACAGTCGCAACAGGCTATTCGTGACTTCCACGTCAAAACAATCTGAGGGACACTCAGAGGGTCGATGCGGAGACACAGTAGGCGGTATCAAAGGGACTGGTGCTCGGTTGTCTCCCAGCGAACGCTGCGGCGGTGAGGGACGATGGAGTGACGAAGACGACGACGACGGCGGAGTGGAGGCGTAGCGGCGTTGGTCGGGTGAGAGACACGAGTGCGTTGGTTGCGACGGGCACAAACCACTGCCACTTCTGGGGGGCGGAGGAGGCGGGTGACGCCTGGAACAAGGAAAATAAACGAAAAAAAAACCTTTTCGCAGTGAAATGGTCTGAAAAACAGTGTTCACCGGATTTTGAGGGAGGTTTAAATGCATCCCTATTTGACTTCACTTTGTCCTTCCCTTAAACATCATCTACTCATACGAAATTTCTAGAATGAGACGCCGGACTTTCGAGAACATTCCCGGCATTAATTGATGGGCCAACAGACATCCACTTGAAGAAGGTTCTTCTGTGTATCTGGTGGGGGACATCAGGGGAATTTCACATAACGAGCTCGTGCAGACGGCCAGACAGTGACTGCACAACACTACAGCCGACATTTGAACAAACTGGGCGAACAGCATGAACAGAAAAGGCCATTTATTGGACAAGGAAGCAGGCAAGTCATACTGCCACTGCTGCTGCATGACAACGCTCGACCACCTCATGTTGCTCGCCCTCTTGAACTTGGAATGAGAACTTCTCCCACACACAGCTTCTTCACCGGAAATTGTCCCATCCCACTAACATTTGTTCTGGCCAGTGAAGCAGCAGCATGCCTTCGTGGATGAACATTTCCTAAACGCTGGACGATGTGCGTGAATTCGTCGATGATGACTTGAGTGCCTCGAAGCCTGCAAATTCCTTCCTGGACGACATTCGTTTGCTACCTGAGAAATGCCGCACTGTTATAAAAAATGATGAACGATGCTTCCAAGATTAAGTTCGTTGTTCTTCACTTTTCTACATTAAATAGATTTGCTGAAAAATATTGTAGTGATTGGTGCTGAGTCACGTCCCGTCGTCGTAGCTTCAGACTCGCCGTCCTATCGATCTGGCGGATCAGACACGCCTGTGCGTGCACCGCCCCCTCCACGTCTGGCTTTTCAGACTCACCCCGACTGTATCGATCACCAAACTCCACTCATCAGACGTGACCCCTTTTTCGCAGACAAAACACAACTAGGCTGAGCCAAAATAAATAAAACGGTTGTCTCCGCCATCACCGGTCTTTCTAATCTTCGCGAGCCTACAACAGAATACCAGTGTCACACCAAATGCGTTGAAGCGTGTCTGCTAATAACAGAGGGTCTCAAGGCAAGAATGAGGGGTTATCAGTTGTGAAAGTCGCTAACAATCGACGAAGTAGGCTGCCAAGATTGACTTAGACGATGCTGCAGTTATTCGTTAGACTTGAATGAGAAAAATAAGTTCCACCCAAATCGAAACTCCTTCGTGTCAACGCCATGTTGATCTGAACTAAGTACCCATGGTGATGCTAACTCAAAGCTCAAGCATTGGACTCCCACTGATTTGGAGCGTCCACCGTGTCGGTTCGGTTATGCCTGTCTAGACGAGGGTTTCGCGCTAAACACACACCTAGTCATGTCCTGGAGGGGACAGGCCCTCAAAATCAAACTAGCACAACAGTTTGGCCGTCTTCAGCCATGATTGTGCAGAGTAAGTCGAATGCGTACGCAATACCACTTTCAGCAATAACGCACACACTCCACAACTCACTACCACAAAGATGCCTTATTCCACACATCGTCACTGATGCAGTCGCTAGTTCGCCTTACATAGAACCAATCTTCCACACACAACGGGATGCCTCTCATTTACCAATTAAGAGAATTTAATAATTACATCTGACCGTGCAACCAAAACTAGCCTACTTTTTCTCGAGGTGCTGACGCGGGATGCATTCGGAAGGTTACCGCATTATTTGACAGGGCGGCCACTTAGAAACATAGCATAACCAATTCGAACAAATTGGAAGTACGAAGTACCGCTGGACTCGCATGCATGGTGGCGCAACGACTGTAAGCTAGACTGGAGAAATCTAGCAGCATTGTTTACGCACTTTATCCACCACCAGCAAAACGACGGAAAATTCCCAGGAAAATCAAAAACACCAAAAAGAACGGTTGTTTGAAGGAGGGAAATTACGAGTGTGCGTACCATGCGGCATGTTGGCAGCGCACAACCAATCAAATTGAGACACTAGACTAACAGACGACAGGCATGGAGAAAAGCAAAAGACGCGCTTGCCTGGGTGGCAGGGACGGCGGGGCGTAGTCGTCGGGTGAAGAATTTGACGAACGATCGGGACGAGGAAGCGAACTCTGTCTGGGACCCATTCCAGACGGAGGTTCCTGTGAAGTGCAGGGTGTCGGGCGGTTCCGGAAGTCCGGTGCCTGAATTAGAAAATGAGTGAATGTAGAATCTGTTACGGCTTAAAATTGAGTTCAATCATGGTTTACTGTAGCGAGCTGCGAAAACAAACGCGGATTAAGGCGCTACGTGCCAAGTTTAACCACTAACCTTTAGCTTCGAGCAATCGGATTTGATCATACGCGAACACGTAACAAAGTTAGAGGTTACCTGTTAGAATTTTAAAGGGGCACACAGGGTGGTTCGGTGAAATAAAAACTGGTAATTTTCAAACAACGTGGAAATGTGGATTACGTACAAGCCCAGACACGATACAGAGGACATTCTAAATGGTTAGTAAAACGGTGTTTTATCTGAAATCTGCGGATCCACACTGAAAACGTGCTTTAGCGTCATCTCAAATTGACTTTAGCCTATCGCTTCGATACTGTACATTAATTTCATTCATGTAGGCGTGTTGCGTGCAGAAACTCAGATTAAAACCATATTTCACTAGTAAAATAATGGCGTACAACAGCTCTGAATTCTAATTCACAAAATGTGAGAACTATTTTGACACAAACACGCCCCCATACACATTCACGCACGATTTGCATTGTTTAATTTTTTACTGCCAGCCAGAACAGTCGACTTCAGCAATCGGAGCACAGGCGCATGTTCTCAAGGCAATTTACTAGCCCCCTGAACATTGGTTGATATGCTAATTTGTCACAATCTAAATAAAATTAGCATTTTTGAAGGCCGTGAGCTGAAATTGAATTGAGTCTATTAAGGATGCCCCAAATTGGAGCTCTGCTTAGTCTTGATTGGCGGAACCGGCGTGCACTGTAGTTTTACCAATATTGGTAAAGCGATGAAACGCCGTACATTTCCCTCGTCGATTTAGGGGTGAATGCACACACTTTCAGCCCACACCATGGGAGGGAACCACCAGCTGCGAGACGGCAATTGAAAACTTTGTAGACGACGCTCACGAGAGATCACGCCACACAGGCATCACCAACCCTCCCCTAACAGGCACGGCAGCAATGTAGTAAATTGACTTAGTCAGCAGACGAAATGCACTCACACACGCACGCACGTGCGGCAACGCAATCAATAGTCGCACGCGCACGTGCGCAAATCCGCCCAGTGGGCGCGTGCGCGCGCGCGCGCAGGCTCGAGCGTGCACCTGCGAACATTCGACTTGCGCGCATAATGCATGCGCGCACGCCAAGCCTCCTGAACAGGCAGACGGCGCGCACGCGCGCACCACGCATGCAGTTCTCTCTCGCTCGCTCGGTGGGCCATTGCACGCTGCGCTCTGACATGCGTAGTCTTGCTTCGTCTTAGCCGTCGTCGTCGTCGCCGCCACCGCCGCCGTTCCTCCGCGGCACCCGTGATTGTCCGCACGGTTTCCGGGTTGTTGCGTGTCATTCAGGCATAGTAATGATGGCATTAGTAATTGTGCATTGCCCCAAAAACGATGAGTAAATATAAACATCCAAGATTACGTAGCATTACTAAAACGGGCGGGCGGACTCCATACAGGAGACGGCGCTTTTGGCACGAGAATCTTGTACACTAACTACAAGTGTTATTGATAACCAAAGCACAGAAGGGCAAACTGTTCACCACAAGGACTGCACGCGATGGTGTACAAGGTTGTGTGGCACGAAGGCTAAAGCTCAAAACGTAGATGCTGTTACGGACCTGTGCATGCCTACCAGCAACAGACTATTCCACGACATCAAGGGTCCAGGTATAAATTAGATTTAGTGCAAAGAAACTAGTTCTGAATGGTAATATATTGTGATGGACCAGTACAATCGACTAACTGTGACGCACACATTGGATGTCCATCACGAAACATGGGAATCCTTATTGCTCAGGTTTGTTTGATAAACGGAGCAAAACTAGGAAGAAACTCAAAATTGGTATAGATAATTCGGTAGAATGGACTTCAGGTCGAACAACAAGATCGAAAGCTCACTGCTCTAGAAGAACAATTGCATTCCAAATAAGATGCAAGTACCTTCAATTAACGTACTAGATCAGCATTCCACTTGTCACGAAACAGCTGTCCACAGAAAGCTTTAGGAGCCGGCAGGGTTTAAGCTCATGATGCAGGTTTGTTCAATGGCCCAGATCTGTAATGCTTTACCGCTCTACGTACGCTGCGAACACCAGTTAACTCCACTGGAATCGAATAGACACTGAACGGCCATGCATCCAACATCCAATACCTGGACTAAACTAGGTCGCAAACGTGTCGGCTGGAATGTTGTTCACGGCTAAGGTGACAATGTTGACCTGTTTCAATAACCTAAAAACACACTGGGTCAAAGTGCAAAGTGCGTCAGCCACCAAAGAATGCTTCCAACTTCGCTGTTTAAATGACCTGACGCGAGACATTCATATGCCCGTATTCTTAGCAAAAAAGTTTGCAAAAAAGAGAAGAGCGTTTAAGTCAACACAGCAATAACGCTGACACAACGCCTATTCGCGGTTGTGTAACATTGGAAACTAAGCTCCCTTCATCACTCATCAGTTCGCATGCAAGAGACTAGGTATCAGTGTCACAGAACACACAAACAGGTGAGGCATGTCGTGGATGAAGTCATCTATAAAATTGGGTGAGACGTCGCAGAGCCGGCAGGCATAAACGAAGTGGCAGTTGTTAGTCTTTGAGTGAGGCGGTGGCGAAGTGACGGCATTACGAAGCCTTTACTAAGGGGCTGAATTACCCTTAGAAAAATAACACCTTGATACCAGCCTTGCAGACAATCAGACTATTTAAAGGTTTTGCAGGTAAAATTGAAAAGTATTTGCAGGAAGCGAGACGATAATTATGCAAAAAGATGGGAGAAAGATCGATTTAGATGCTGCTGAGGGCCTAGATTTCAAAATTTACGATAACAAGTGGGTCGATAAAATCAGCTATCACGTCCAATCACTGGCATTGAGAGGCTAGTATTCGAACAAAACAGTTGCATCCTTCATACACTGATGAAAAGGAGACTAACCATGGAGTGCGTGGTCGTGGCAACAGAACCAGGTTGATGAGTGAAATGCATTAGAGGCTGTTGCTGCGGCTGATGGCGCTGGACAACATTTCGAGTTGGAGGGGGAGGAGGCGGTGTAGGAGGGGCGGGCGCGGGGGAAACAGGAGCTGAGCGGGCGTTAGTGGGTGAGTGTCGGTGGCTGAGAGGAGTTGACGGACTGGGTCCGGGACTGCTCAGCGTCGTGCCACCAGTCGGTGGCGTCGCTGCGGCAACCAGCATCACCCGTCGACCGCCGCCATCAACACCACGCCAAAACTGGCTGGGCGCACCGCCGGCGGGGAAGGGCTGTGGCGGACACACCTGTGAATGCATGCCTACGGGAGCACTTGTAGTCACATACTCTGCATGCTCCTACAAAAACAAAGTTATTATGAAACTTTAAACAGTATCTATAATAACTGGATAATTGAGCAAGTATTCAGTTGAAAAATCAAAACATTCGCATTGATCATCGGAAAAAGACAGGCCATTAATAAAGTAAGATGAAAATGAAACCTGTGAACATGGGAGAATGATTTAGGAAAATACAGATTTATCTTACATCTGAAGTGATATAGCAGAAGAATATCTCGCCGTGTTTATCAGTAAAAATATAAAAATAGGCACGTTAGAGTCACGCAGCTGCTGCGAGACAATATACGCACACGTTCGCAAAGGTATGATGCAAAGGAGCACCAAAATGTGCTAGAAAGCGTTAGAAAAAAGACCTTCACAAGTTGAAACGACTTTAACGAATAGCACAGAGAAAGTAGTACCAACAAAAAGATCTAACACCAACCACAGAGAACCCTAGTTTTATTTTACAAAACTGCGAGCACTCGATCTACGCCATATAAGAAATGTTAAGTAAATTCGCTAATGAGGAAGTGAAACGAACAAAACTCTGCAAGTGATACGGACACTAGATTTTGTCACCGAAATAAATTATTCATTAAATAATTTTCGGCAGACTTTTCAGTAAGGCATAGTCAAGTCAAATGTTGAGGATTCTGCCAAATTAGAAACGAGCTACAACAAACGCAGATTTTGGGGAGGGAGCAATCCTCAAAACAATCACATTTCGAGTTTAAGATATGATTTAAAGGAATAAATGTACACAATATATTGGTAAAACTTTTCAAGTGAATTAAGAAAATATGCAAATACCTCAACATAATGCACCTCTTAAGGATAAGGTACGAGTTTAGATGTTGCGGGTTACACCCGGTGACCTTGACGCTACATACAAAATCAAAGCAAACATAAGTGTTATTGGAAAAATCATTTCTTTAAGATCTTAGGTATTTGAAACTTATAAATGTCATATGCATATTTAGCATTTAGACCACATAAAACTGCAGTTTATCGTCTGCAAAACAACATCAGTAGAAAACTATTTTGTAGAACCTTGAAAAAAGTGTAGGAATTGGAACTATTTCATATAAAATTAATTAGGTGGTAGGCAAATAAAATTATGCTATAGTTCTGATAATTATGTTGCCAAGAGGGAGTTCTTGACTGAGTTGTTGTTGCAAGCATCACGTACGGCGTGAAGCAAATGTGGTCCTAACAGTAAAGAAACCTGAAAACAGATATAACTAATCTTAAATAAGCCATTTCACAAACCGGTGTTAGATGCAAATCATTTTCTATTTTACACATACAGATTTTTAATAAAGATAAGGGTTGGCTAAATGTACTAGTATTTTCAATTAAACCTAGGCTTAGATAACATTTAGGCCAATCAGAGAAATGAAGGAACGAAATATACACTACGGAGTGGCTTGTCAAATCGATCTAACTTAATGTTATCAATTATTATGTTCTTTGAACAAGTGCTTTCTAATGAAATAAACATATTGATTGATTAGTTTGTGATGAATCAGGAACGATGTTTTATCATCACTTTATTGAATACTCTTAACTCTCTCTTGCTGAAATGGCTGATGTCAAGCCACCTCTGAAGTTGCAGATACTAGGTTTTATCAAAACTGTGATGTGTTAGTCAAGCGGGGATCTAGAAAGGTAATAGCTGTTGGACCATTTTTTAGGAATAGGTTTTCAACCATAGCTGACTGTCAAATACACGAATTAAAACTAGGGGCATGGTGAATCTCTTCGATTCCTATACTGTCGAACATGAAGCATATATGTATATGCAAATGGAGGTTTGCTTGATTGGGAGAAATGGATGCTTGGAATGGTCGTAAACACATAAGCGTGACTAGAACTCAGTTAGTGCAAATAGAGAAAGGCGGCATCGCGAGAGAAAACGAAAGGATAGATTGTAGGCCAAATGATAAACGTTACAAAACAGGTTTTTTGCTGCTTACCAATAATGTCTAAAATATAGTGCAACAAAAATCAACTTCAATCTCACTTACTATTTTAGCGAATTCTAAAACAAAAAAATTATTGATCTTCTTTGTAAAGTAAACATTTCTCATCTTTCATCACTATTTTCGTATGAATTTGTGAATTTTGTACTATCTTCTCGGTATTGCTTCGACGTGACTCTCACGAAAAGGGTAAAGCAACTTGTATTTCCAAAATTTTTTTCCATCGTTATTCACTGCGCAAACGGGCATGCCGCCAAACCAAAGAGCATGGTACGACAGCACAAATGGCAAACGTCAAGAAATTTTCAGCAGATTTCAGCGATTACCAAATCATGTATCTGTGTTTGAGAGCATGCAAGCGTGTTATCTCCAAATAAGGAAAATTCTGACTTTATCGATTCCGTTTGAAATGCCTCTAAAATGAATAGCGGTTTTGAAATTTAGCTCGATTTTTTGTGAATTGCAATTTGCCCAAGCACTCGATAAACGGGATGTCCTAGCATAACCCCTCGGCACGAACAGACCCACTTTTGGGAATCAATGCAAAGGGAGCCCGATGACGTCGCTGGCCAGGGCAATTGAATAAATGGGATGCGGATGACCCCAAAGATCCCACCCACCGTGAGATTCGATTACCTCACCAGGAACGCATGATCTTAACATTCTTATAATAGGGCTCTAAGAAGTCTGAACGCTCACTCATCTCCTAGAAATAGTTAGCATTGAAAAGGAATTAAAAACCAAAATGCTCAAGTCCAAAAAATGCATACAGATTTGCCTTATTTGAATAAATGGAGCCATTTAAATCCAGTTTGTTGAAGCAAATCGACATCCTTTGTAAATCCCAAATGCTAAACACCAAATGCGCTTGCTGTGCAGCCCGAGAAAAAGGTCAAAAACGGTTAAACAATTATGAATCACACTATTTGCGGGTCGTTTTTTAGCATACTAGTCTGCAGTTCCCTATGATAACTAAAAGGTGATCACCTCCATCCGCAAGAAATAAAAGACTATGAAAGCTAATAAAAATGAGCATGCTTCTCTTATTGTAGATGCATGTCCGACTAAGATTTTTTACCTAAATAAGCCTTGAATTTTTACCAAGTTGTGGTACATATAGAGATGCACTCAATCACAAATTAGTGAAATTGCATTTTACAGGGTTAAGTAGCAAACATTACAAGAATCTCAGGAAAATTGCGTCAAATTTTTAGTCACTAACACTTGACTAGCAACATGCAACAAATAATGATTATTTGCTGAAATGGATGGCACAAAAGCGCTCCCGAACGGTGCATGCGAGCCATGGAGTCGGCTAAAGCAATATCTCACACAATACAAGGAATGGTAACGAGTGATATCTAAAAAATACAGCCCAACAGGGAGCTAAATAAGGCAAAAATCAAAGACTAATTCAACTTTAGCGTGGGTAAAACGGGGGGCATTTCAAACTGGCCACGACATGCAGGACCAATAAAGGTTCGTGGAGCGGAATTCCGCGTTTTCAAGTCATGAGACACCCTCGTGTGAACCCTTCCTTATCGATTGGCCTGTCACTTTTCAAACAGTCCATCAGAGTGTCGGGAGGGTTCATGTAAAAAAAGGTGACTTAGCACAAAAGCACCAGAGTGATGCGAGAAATCGTCACGATTCATTTGGGTCAGTGTGGAGTTCAGATGGGCAGCGCGATGTGGGAGCTGCTGGCGTACGAACACGCACTGGATGAAATGGGTAACAGGAACCTAGAAAATGGACCCCAAGTTGGCGAGGAAATAGAGTCCCTTTTCTGCGAAGTACGAGGCAGGTACATTCCTCGCGCCATCTTGGTGGATCTGGAACCAACAGTAATCGGTAAGGACCAATAATTATTGCCATGTTCCTGCCATGTCTTTGTCAGTGTGCTAATGTGACTTGACAAAGTATTGCTTCGGAGTGCATATTTAAGAAGCACATCACTCGATTTCTGACTTAAAATTGATACCGAATTGACTGACAGATTGGACCAACCACTCATGAGTCAGTAGTAGACAGATTAACGTAGAAAGAATTTGGGTACTGCCTTGGAACAGACAAATTTAGTCAGGAAACCTTCGGGATATAAGTAACGCCTGTAATGACCAAAAAATACCACAAAGAAGACACAGTCACTTAGATGAAAACCAATCTTGTCTATGGAATAGTATATCGCGTGCCCCAGACATGAGCTTTCCTTACGAATGTCTGATTCACCTGCTGCATAAATAAATTTTGGGGGTCAATTAAAAGTAGGTCTAAGGTTAGTCAAAAAAGCGACATAAAACCACAAAGTTAAACAGGTCCATTATCGACCACTGCTGTCTACCGCGGGTTCACTTGTGATGTGCGCCAGGTGCAAAAGTGTGTGAGAATGCCAGTGCTTCAATGATCTCTTTTTCCACTACTGATGCACAGATGAAATACGCGTTGGACCCTACAAGCAGATGTGGAACAGGAACGCCTTACTGACGGGAAAGGAGGACGCCGCGGGCAACTATGCCCGTGCCTACGTCAACATTGGCAAAGAAATGCTCTGTAGACTGTCGGAGGGACTTCACAAATTCGAAGAGAGGTCTGACAGCATTTTTGCCTTCAACATGGTTCATTCGTTCGCCGGTGGAACAGGATCTGGGCTGACAGCCCTCCTCGCGGAATACCTGGCGGACAATTATTGCAAGAAGTTTCGATTCTCCACCTCAGTTTATCCCTCCGCTGTGTACTCGCAGTCTACAGTAGATCCTTACAACGCCACTCTGCTCACGAATGCAACCGTGCAGACGTTTGACTGTTGTCTACTAATGGACAACAAGGCACTCTCTGACCGCTGTCTAAACCAGCTGGAGGTTGAAAAACCAACCTACAACACACTGAATCGTTTCACTGCCACCGCGCTCAGCTCCGTTTTCCTCTCGCATCGCTTCTCATACATGGGATCACAACACGCCGACATCACTGAACTCCTTACCAACCTCGTGCCCTTCCCTCGGATCCACTTTCCCCTAGTCTGTAGCAGTCCGCTCTTCTCAAAGGCGACACAGCACCACGAGACAAACTGCATGCGCGAATTGACGCACAGAGTCTTCTCGCAGAAAGCCGTCACGTTGGATTGCAAAATTGAGAAGAAACAGTTCATCTCGTGTGCATTGCTATTTCGCGGTGTGACGATGCCTGCTGCGATAAACAGAGCTATCCAAGAAATCAAGTCCACCGCGAACTCGCGACTGCTGAATAGCTTTGTGGACTGGTGTCCGTCATCCTTCAAAATCGGCATCAATACTTTCCCGTTAATGACAATACCGAGTTCGCCTATGGCTACAGTGCCAACGTCGGTGTGCATGGTTGCTGGGAATGTGGCCGTAGTGGAGCCGATGTACTGGGTTAAGGATGGATTCGACAAGCTCTTCAAAAAGTGCGCATTTCTGCACTGGTTCGTGGGCGAAGGCCTGGAGGAGGCGGAACTTGTGGATGCGAGGGAAGAACTGGAGAATATCATTGCAGACTACTGCAATTTACTTGAGGGAAGTAATGACGAGGAGGAGGAGGAGACTCCAAGGGCCGAGAAAATTAAACAGGGAATCCTGAAAGACAAGAAAGGTCTCGCGGGTCATTCAGGAAGTAATCAGTATTCTAGCAATAGCAATCGCGTGCGGATTCCAGAAAAACCGCTAAAAATCAACGAGAAGGCGCCTTCAACCAGAAATCGATGTGAGAGTCAAATTCGAGGAGCCCAACGTGGAGATGATTCGCCGTCGATTCAATTCAATAATAAGGCCTACATGGGCCCAGGCGACCAGGATAATAAATTAGGCAACACTAACTCCACGCCAGTGATGACGGAGTCGCTCGTCAAGTTTAGTGAAGACGGTGACACGCCAACCCTAGTGTCAACCACCAGCAGCTGCTTCAAGAGGGACACAAGTCAGTGTTCTCAAGCCTTGCTGGGGATGACAGACCAATCACGTGGGCGACAGCGACTAACAGGGAACAGGCTTGTCCCACCAGGGCGCCGATCGACAACAGGTGGAGATCAAGAACCACGAACTACCGCTAAACGCATGTGGAGGATCTGAGCAAAGGGTTACACTTACATCAGCAAAATCCGACACTTCTCTTGTAGTCAAGTCCACTAATGCAGCATCCGCATGGTTGTGTTGAATTACGCCTGGCACTTTGTTACCATCAGGTGACCACTACTGTTGCCTTTACTCAAACGGGACATTTAACCAATTATACTGATGGAAAACCTCAAACGAGGTTGGCATTTATCGAGCCTGGTTGAAAACTAAGGTGTACTTAATAATGGGAGGAGATTAACCATTCCTGTACGCTTTTATAAAAGTGACTGTATTCGGTGAAATATATATATATATATAATGTTAGGACAATTCGAAAACAGATTCTTTAACAAAAATAGGGCGGGCCTAGTCGAGCTCCATGGATACATCATCATCAATGGCAGCGGACGGAGTAGAACAAGAGGCTTTTTGAGGTAGTGATGTCCCAGCTTGAAATACGTCAAGATCGTCCTTGATGGAGGGAATCCCAGAGACAGTTTGAAGTGAGGGTTGATCATCGAGTAAGCTTTGCAGTCGAAAACTCGTGATTGAGGGGCTTCCGTCAATGTCTATCAAGGGAGGGAAATTGAGATGAGGTTTACTTAGAGCGCAAAGGAACTTCAAGCAAATCGAACTAAGAGGGGTTGAGGCGTGGAGTAGGCATTAGGCGTGTAAATAAACTTTACAGATTTCTTCTTCATGCTTAAAGTTGTTTTTAAAAATGGCAACATTTTCGCAGTCTTTTGGGGTTTTGAAAGGATCGCACACAAGGTTTCGGAACACCGAACGACAAGTCAACGCGAGTTACAGCACTTCTCACAATAGCAGTGTTTACGACAGTGGCAACTGATAAACAGCACATTCGGTGGCACTGAATTTTATGCGACTTCCAAGAAGGAAACGCTGCTTCTAGAGCACGGGGAGGATCCATGTGAAGTGTTCTTGGTGTCGGTGCCAATGTTGTGCCTTATAAAACGTGTAGTTATTGGTACAAACGCTCTAGACGTGGTGATCTCGATCTTAGTGACCAGCCGTCTCACCCTGGACAGCAGCCCCGAAGGCTTGAAGATGCGAAATTGCAAGCTCCACTGGCTAAAGACTCAACGCAAACGCAACACGTGCTTGCAGCAGCTCACTTTGGAGTCACCTAAGCAGTTATCTCCAAGCGTTTGCACAACCAAGTTGGAAGAATTCAAGAACTTGGAAGTCGGGTCCCCCACATGTGTTGACCGAACACAACCTCCTAGGTGGACGTAGAACTGTTGTTATGGATAATTATGGCGAGTGACGATAGGTATAGCTTTGACAATAATCCCAAACGCAACAAGCTGTCGCGGGTGGATCCAGGGAAACCCAGTAGTACGTAGACGCCGAAACAGGACATCCATTTGAAGAAGGTTCTTCTGAGTATCTGGTGGGAGGCATGATCAATGTAGCAGCAGCACGCCTTCGTGGTTGACAGTTACTAAACACCAGACTATGTGCATAAATTCGTCGATGATGACTTGATTGCCTCGAAGCCTGCAAGTTTCTTTCGTGATGGCATTCGTATGTTACCTGAGAGATGGCGCACTTTCGCAGATGGACAATAGTCCCAGGATTAACTTTTTTAATATTAAATAAATTTGCTAAATCAGTAAAATGAAGTGATACACCTAATATGTCCGGGGTACAGAGTATTCCTGGGCATTGGAGTCGATCAACTACGTCTGACGGTGACACGCATGATGGTAGCAGATCCCAAACGCTCTAAGACCTTATAAACCGAGAGGTGAACTTTCCAAGTGATTCTGATGGCCTGTGTAGGAGCGCCCAGCCTGTCATTCTCCCCTGCAGATCAATGACGGACCCCCAAACAACAACAACAACAACAACAACCCACCTCTTCCGAGAGGCGGCGGCTTGACTGCCGTGGCAGAAGATGCTGCTGGTGGCTCAAGACTCCTTGCGTACTCGCGCATGCAGATGTCGAGCATCTCCGTGGCGAGGGCCGTGTCACTGAGCGAGGGGTGAAGTGCCAGGGCCGTTTGGAAGGCGCGAATCGCCTCCTCGTAGCGACCCATCTGGGCGTAGATCAGGCCAATCGACTCCAGTGTGGTGGGCGAGTTTTCAACCAGGCCGAGTGCGGCGGAATGCATTTTCAGAGCTTCTTCGTAATTACTGCACAACGCAAAGAAAAACACTCCGTAGAAGGCGCAGATCAACTGCATTCGGTACGAGTTAAAGACTCCTGTCACGTGGACAATATGACTGACCGTGAGGCCAAATACGAGCAAAATATCACTTAGCAAGACATATTGAGCATCGTTTAATGCCCAGGCTTTAGGTTCTAGAGGTTAAACCTGCTCGACGTAGCAGAGGAAAACAAGCACGCATTGAGTGGGATGAGGGCATTTAGCGTAGAGGTTGAAGGCAGGAAATCAAGGGACAGAACTAACCCCAGCTCCCTGTAGGCATGTCCCAGGTTATTGAGCAGTGGCTCCCAGTAAGGGGCGAGGACTTGTCCGCTGAGTTGAGAAATGTTAACATAGGCCTGCTTGAGCAGTTTCAGTGCCTTGTTGTACCTACAACGAAATACAACCAAGCAGATTCCGTTAATGGAAGAACCAGATCTACAGATGCATCACACCCAGGCACTTGACAAGGCATGTTTGATGGGGGAACAGAAGTCATCTAAAAGTAAGTGGTGGTAGATGTTACACTAAATTTACTCCACGTTCGGGAGACTCAAGATTACAGGGTTCACAGGTGCGCAAAGCGCAAGACAAACCGTTTGAGATTCAGCGCGAGGCTGCCGAGTTCGTGGAGAATAGCGGGATCCGAGGGACTGCGCTGGAGGGCGTGCTGCATAAACCGCTCCGCTAGCGAGTGATTCCCACTTGAACTGTACTCAACGCCAATGTACATCATGGGCACGTGAGAGCTAAACATGGCAGGGGTTTAGAAGCATTAAATGATACACCAGGAGACTAACTGTCGGTTCAACAATTAGACCGAAGTAAGGGTAGATGGAAGTGGGGTGAAATGAATTTCTACTCAGACAATCCCAAATTTACTATGCTAAATTGCTCTAGTGGCGATACTTATACGACTTAATAAAGCAAATATGTGATGGTATTTCAGGGGATTATGACATTCTGTCAATGCTTTTTCTTTACTGAAAGCCACGGAGCCGACACCAGACGGCAAATTAAATGACCCTTCTTTCACATCAACAACTGATACGTAAGATGCTGTTTTATAACCAGCTAGAACCTTGAATGGTTGCCTACCACGTCACGTGGGGGGGGGAGGCGTTGTGAAGTAATGCGAACGTACTGTCGAACTATTTGGGCGGCTGTGCAGTAAGCAGCGATGGCTTGATCGTGCTCGCTGTCGGCAGCATAGGCATGTCCCAGTGCAAGCCAGGCAGGTCCAAATCTTCGATCTTGTTGAGTCGCTTTGCTGGAAAAAGCAGCATACAGAGAAAGTAGATTTCAAGAAACCCAAGTTCGACTTTATGAGCAATATTACACCCACCCACTTAGTCGAGGCGAAAATCACTGGGTTTTAGCGAAAATGCATATACAAAGTTATGCACGGTTAAGTAAATATGGGCAGTCGTTTCTGCTAGCAGAAAAAGCAGATTGCACGACAGTTGACGATTTTGAGCAGGAATTATCAGCCAGATTTGAGGCTGACATACACCTGTTTTCTACACGAAAAAGGTAGCAATTATGCAGCGTTAAGCGCCAGTTACGTCTAATTCTAAACCACAATGTAACAAAATGTGGCGACGCAGGTGAGATTTTTCTTGTGATGAGTGACATAGGGATGGAACGATTATTCGAGCGGCTAGTGTTAATGCTGGCAGATCGCCAGTCGTCTCAGGCCGCTCCTGCCAGTTTTCCTATGATCCGGAGAACGTCTTAACGTTTGGGTCCTGGTATCGTCGTTACGAAGACCTGTTCCGAGTCGATCTCGCGTCCCAGGATGACGCATGGAAAGTCAGACTCCTTACCCGCAAACTGGGCGCAGCCGAATTGAAGAGATACACAGACGCTATCCTCCCCAAATCCTCACTCGACCTTACTTTTGGAGAAACCGTTATTTGAGTGGTCTTCTATTTTATTACGGGCAAACGTAACACAACGCTACCTATCCCCTGACATGTCAAATATCAAAAATAAATGAATATTCCTACATAATATGCAATTTAAAACAATTCGACTTTAGTCTAAGCAAACAACTAGTGGGCACACATATTAAAAAAGCATCGAAATCAAGATTTAAAGTTTGAAATCCGGCCCTTTTGCCAAAAGTGGTATTTGGTTGGATCCTGTCTGCGACTCCACCCCAAGCAAATGTCTTCACACACAAGAAATACAGGAACCAGTAAAATTTAGTAGTGAAAAAATTTCACAGTCGCAGAGGCCCAATAGTGGGGTCCCCAAATACAAAAGGATACAAGGCACTTTAAAGCAAGTGGAAACGAAGGGCTTACCGGAGATGTCGCTTCGCCAAATCGTGCTTTCTAGTTGATAGGTAGTAAGAACCCGTAGCAAACCAGGATATCTTTGCGATAGTAGATTAGAATGACTGTACTTACTGCGCAATTTGGAAAGATTCTTACCAATTGATTAGCGAGCATAAACAAATCTAAAAACTAGTAAGACCGTCAGTAAGTTTACCGTTAGATTTGTTTAGCATGCGTAATACTGAGACATGTATTGGTAGACATTCTGGATTCAATGGATCATGCTTGAGAATTCTACATCAGAATGACAATACACATTTAACTTGAATTTACAATGAAGTTATTTCATAACACCTTCTGTAATGATTAATAGACAGAAAACGTTCGGCCTGCGCAATCAAGGTATCTACACTATTTTTTAAAGGTTCCATCTCAGGCGGAAGCTCCACAAAGACCGATTTCGGGATTTTATTCAACAGCAAGGATCTCGTCGCAGGCACGAAAGCAGGTGACAATCCTGGAAAATCACACTTTGATAGCAATTTTTCATCTAAATTTCAGCAAACAAAACCACCAAACCATCAGATGAGAAGGCTTCAAGTTTCACTAATTTCTCAAAAGCTTCATAGCAAAAGGAATCCAACCGGAATGCTTCTTTGTACCAATAAACAGCCAGGGGTATGTTATTTAATGCCTCATTGACAAAGCCTTTCAACAGAGCAATACTACTGTTTAACTAAAAGAATGATAGTTTCACTAAAAAAGTGAATTACATTTGAGATTGTGATGCCTTCAGGCAGATATTCAGAATCTGAAACACTAAACTGGTCGCAATCCTGAGGACGATCCAATTTGCCATCACGAGGTTGGAAAGCGATAAAAGAACTAGACGTCAGTTTTGAGGAGGCATGTTGGAAAATGTCCAAGTTATCCAAAATGCTAAGAGCTTGAAGGAACTCATTGCATTTAAAATAACACTGAGCAATGAGAAAACGTGCATACACACCCTCCTGCAACAGCAACCATGAAATAGAATAGAGACTTAACTCGTACTGTATCATTATTACTTAATAAAGCTATTGTCCTGTGGTATTGTCCTGAGTTAAATAAAACCTCCGCAAGTAGAAGGGTGTCATTGACGCTACCTACACAAGACAATAAAGGAAGAAACGGTAAAACCATTGGATAAATGAACCATCTTATCAGCCCAGAATACAGCGGAACGGTATTGATGCTAGAAAAAATAAATATTCACAAATCATCAAACCATTTTCATGCACCTATGCACGATCACACGGATGCAATCAAGATCTGAGCACATCTTAGAAATTTTAAATTGAGCGGAATTATTATTAACCAATAATCGCCGCTTATTCTTTTCGTTTGGTTCGAAAAAATAATGACTTCGAAACCTATCAACACTATTAAAGGATTTAAATCAAAAACTAAATGCCATTTATGTACTCCGATTTGTCTAATATTATATCATTTTGTTTTTCAAATATCGAAGCAGACTAAAGTAGAAGTTATTTAATCCACATAACCAGATAAAATCTCAAGACTAGTTATATCTGAAACGTTTTGGATCCGCAAGCCCAAATTTTAAATGCATACTCCTTTAGCCTCTTTCCACTAGACTTTCGGTGTTATATGGTCGTTCCAAAGGATGCGACGTATTCACACGAACCCAATCCCTGACTTTTCCTTCCAGCCTTTGTTCGATAGAGGCGGTGGCTAACTAAGGCGATTAAATTTTTCGCTCATCTCCTTATAACGCATTAGGCCGACTGAATTTTTTGTTGCAGTCAAACTGATTTTCCAATCAGGAAATGAATCTACATTTCTAGGATTTATACGACTGATTTTGTCACGGTATTGGCAAGTCAGAAAAGTCATTAGGTGATTCAGGATCCAATTTGGAGGTATGCACATGAGACACTTACAAGAAATGACGTTATGCTTTTCAAGTTAACTGTAGTAATATGATTAGTCACTAGCTATGAACATGAGCCATTTGCCCATCATGTTTGGGATGATTTTCGTCATTTAACCTTACGGTTACTGTGAAAGAAACTAAACCAATAACAGAAAATAGTTTCCGGCGTTAGAGGGAGGCATAGGCCGCAGATGTATTGAAGCATCACAGGAACTTAAGCCAGCTCCGTGCCTGGCTTAATTGTGTTACTTGCTTACTATTGACATTATCATCCAACTAGAGACAAGGATAAATGGGTGACATCCATATAGTGGCAGGCTGTGACGAATGCAAGTCGATAATTGCACAGCAGTCAGGCCCTTTCTTTGTCCTCCTGTCTTCCACAAGCCTTCATTATGGTTCAGCTTGTAAGCCCTAACCCTCTCTCCAGATTCCCATACTGGCCCCCCTGCCTTTGTATACGTTAGTCTAAAACATCAGAATCCTTCTATTATTCTTATTTTGCATATTTGGTAGTCAACCCTGATGGTATGGCTATCCCTGAGGGACAGAATAATAGTATCTAACTCTTTTAGGTCCCCGCCAAGTAGACGCGATACAAGGCCAGCCAGTGAAGTGGACTGGAGTGGCTGATGATCGGTAAGGGACCCTGTTCCACAGTATATTTAAAAGCCAGTCTATTTTGCCTGTTTTTGAAAAAAAAGTCCACGGTGGAACTACAAATAATCCCAGCGCGTACGCTCAGGAAGTAGACGCTTGGAACCTCGTAGAGCGTTGGGACTGAAAATAACGTAAGTAACCAAAGTTTCAGTTTATTTCGACCCGTAGTTTTTCTACGAATGCCCAATCTGGTCGAATTTTTATTTTAGCTTTGAATTGTGACGTTTATTTACTACAGAGTCCTGACACACTAAAGTTCTGCTGCATTTACGGCCGACATTTCCGTTCAACGTTGAGCTGAGATTCCATACGGTCGGCGCAAATACCGAAATGTGCCCATCTTTATCTTCTACGGCATCGCCGATTCGAACCATACCCAGTCCAACCGCCAAATACGGTTGGGAATTCAGCATTCCCGAGATCCGATCTTTCCAGATTTTCACAACCTTTTCCTACATTACTGTTTATACAAGCCAACCCCAGAGCTCCTGTTGGCATTTCCACCTTAAGCGTACTTTTACTCGCACTCAAGACCTCCCGGACCATGCACAAGTGGGCGCATTTGAAGGTGCACTTGACCGTTGGCTGAGACAGCGACAGCCACTGTCATAAGGCTCTGCAATGTCCTAGTTTGGGGGGAGGCAACTCATTCCTGTTCAGTCGGAGTGCTAGCGTGGGAAGCCTTTCACGTGCTAACAGTGGAGGGTCGGTTACCTGCGCGCGAGGTTTCGCATCTGTGTGCCAGCAGCAGCAACAAAATGATAAACATGTTTGCCCTTGTACATAACAGCCAACCCCAAAAACAAAACTAGCAGAATCCAAAACGTAAAATAGCCCTACTTAGAAATCACCCAAAGGATTTCAAAAAGAGGATTTATGGAAAAAAGAAACAAATTTTTTAGACTGAAATGTTTGCAAGCGAGATGAAATGGTGTAGTCTATGAACACTAAAGGTCATTGACATATAATAGGACCCAAAGCCACGCAGTAATGCATCGATCTCTTAGTGCAGTGACCCCTTCATCACTCGCGGCGTTCACGTTCCTGAAAAATATCAACACAGAGCTAAAGATAAACAAGCGGCCAAGGACGTTGGGCGCAATAAAACATACTTGCACTTACGGTGACCTGGAACATGTTTCATACAAAACAACAAGCAGCCATGTAATAAATGTCACCGTGTTGTAGCAAATGAAAGGCACTAATCACAGTAGGGAAAATATGATTCATCATAACCTAACACAAAAATAGGGGAAAATTAGGGAGAGAACTTTACCCTTTTAGAGTTGAGAATAATCAGAAGATGACGGAATAACTCGATGACATCAACAAAAAGATCCAGTGCATGCCTAAAATTTAGATGCGTAGCTAACCGTTTTTAACAGCATCAGGAAAACAATTTGCTTATCAGAAATGTGTAGACAAAGATTGAAAAGAAAAGCTCATATGCAAGGGTGAATCGCCAGTCGATAATGCAAAAACGATTATTTAACACCTCAATACGTTAAAGCAGGTAAAACTATGGCGGAATAAATTTACGGCAGTGTCACCGAGCTGTTGGGTATGACAGCACTTTAGTGGATGCGGTTCTTCCAATTAGATTGCCATTACATACAAGATTCGTGATAATGCACAGATGACCTCGTAAACTGCAACATTTAAATTCAGTGGACCTTGCTCCAGAATCAGATAATGGCAGTTAGCGTACATCCAGTTGTGTGAAAAACACACCCATTCGAGGAAGTATAACGTCTTCGAGAAGTAAACATGACTAGAATTAATCGAGCAGAGTAGGCCGAAAAGGTCCCTCGCTTCGAGCTTAACACATCTAAGGTTTTGTAATTCGTGAGGTATGTGCAAACAAGTCACGAAACTAGGTTGATAGCATATTGCGGGTCTTAAAAATCACGTATACATGGAATTTGCGACCTAGGAAACAGATCTTATGGATTAGTCAATTTTTGAAAGGTTGTTACAAAGTTACTGTCTGCTTTTAGCTGGGCTAATTATTATTCGAAACGAAAAGACTACGAGGTGACACCGCAAAGATTTGACAAAAAACATTAAAGGCAATTCTTTGCAAAAAAAGTCTTTACTCACTATTTTAGAATACTGTTAAATATAGCCACTAGTACTGCTGAGACGTCAAACAATTTAAACATACATTTCTTGGAAATATCATGTTCTGAACATCTGGATAACTTAGAATACTAGAAATTGTAATTAGTGAAAATTGACATGACCAACAAAGGCTATGGGGAAAACGGAGTTCCAAATGTGACCTTTTATCCGATAGACCCAAATGTTTGTAATTTTACAGGGGAAAAATGCGAAAAAATAAACCTGAACAAACCTTCGCATGCATGATACAACAGGGCATAAAGCTTACCTAACGAAGTCGGTGTCGCCTAATTGACGCTTGAAAACAATCAGTTGGGTATCGTAGACGACGAAAGCGCAAAAAATGACAAATGAAAGATACAGCTCAGCCTGAAACAGCGCTTGTGATCGCAAAAAAATATTCATCAGTCCGAAGGTGGAGATGACGCCAATGGCTGTCCCAAGAATACCTGTACGCATAAAATCCGTGATGTTAGGATCCGTCAAAAAGTTCACACCCACAACGCGAACAAAGATATGCACTGTTTATTTGACAGATTTTAATTACACGGAACAATAGGCAGCACGAGTACCAGTCAAAAATGGTGAATGGTTTGAATAAATCGAAAGAGCTGATCAAGAAATGTATGCCTTGACACAATTTTAGCTTTACTACACTGGGTATCTTAGGTAATCGGGAAATTCACACGGTCAAACACAAAACTGAACTTACCACCAAGGTAGACGAAATAGCGCTTACGCGTCAACAAAGACGCGAGGGAAAAGGCGACGAAAATAATGGCGGTCCCCAAAAGAGCAGCTGGTAACGTTGATGGGTTGACGTGGATAGCAAAATTCACCAGAGGTCCAAGCCCAATGCCTGATCAAGACAATAAAAAGTGACGAGTTTAACAGGGGCCAAGTCTAGGTTATTTGGAGGGTTCCGGCAGCTTACTTAAACGAGTAAACTTAGTTCCCCTCAATTCCTATGACATTGGGCAGACGAAACAACGAAAACATAGTTGTGCGAGGGACCGAAACAAATGAAAGCCAGTTTAGACACGTGGCCTTTGGTATCTGAACTACCGTGAAATGAACGGAATAGTAGGCATCAAGTTACTACCGCTAACAGTATTCAAAATGTCTGCAGAAGTATTAAACGGCAAGTGTTAATGACTGTGAGGACACAATTCTAAGTGGCAATTTATGACTCTTAAATTATGTGAACAATGAAATAAGTGAAGTACTTAAAACGTACCTGAAGAAAATGTGAAAATTAGAAAGGCGACCACCCTATTCCACAGTTGTGATTCTGTGTGTTGCGTAAACATAATGTAGCAGCAAGAAGCGATTGAAGCAAGAGCCGACAGCAGTAGAAGGCCGAAGGCGTATGTCTAGATATTTAACAAAAACAAGTCGGAATTTATACCTAGGTATTAGGATAAGTAATTCAGATAAAAAGTCGTAATAAACATAAAATGTATCAGTGATATGATTCGCCGTGAAAACTGTAGCACGCGTGATTTCTGACTTACTCGATATCTAGCATAGTCTAAAAGGCAAAAGAACAAACATACCTGAATAAATGGAGAGAATGTGAAAACATAGGCTCCAATCGTTGCCGCGATTAAACCAACTGACAGAAGACTATAAACATTTTTTAGATGAATTTGTACTGGCTTCTCTCTAAAAAAACAAAATTGATTTAGTAAAATAGTGCATTTAGAACAGAATCTTATGGTGCACGAATAGGGAATGTGAGCGAAAAGCATTTTAATTTTCTCGAATGACTTTTATAAAAACCATGGACAATAACCTATAAGACTAACAGGCTTCAACTACGAACAAATCCACAGGACAGAATCTTATAAAGTATCTAATACACAATCAGGGCAGCGGAAAGTACAATGCATCAACTGAAAAGCAATTTATTAGCGGCAAAGTAGAGTGGGAATTCGAATTCTTTAGGGAGACTCAAATTGCACAAAATGGCTTACATATCTTGGAAGCGAAGCAAAACATTCGGATCGAAGAACCGCGAAGAACCACCTTGAGACATCCTAAATCTTGAGACCATAAACCTGACGAAAACCGAAACTACTTGTGATTACTAGAACAGTGAAACAACATTATCATCTTCTAAACAAATAACACTAAACAGCAATCTTGACAACCACAATGGCATTTTTTACCAAAATATTTTATTTAGGCATTTTGTGATTATTAAAACGCTTTTTTGGATAGGTATTCAAACATTTTAGTTTTTGCATGAATTCGTTTTTGGAATACCTAAATTAAAGGCTTAGGTTATGCAACATTAATAGTAAGGACCATTTTCACGTGCAATTTTTTGCAAAACTATAATAATTAAGGCAGTTCCGCACGCGGTCATTTATATAGCAATTTTTATTCAGGTTTGTGGACGAAAGTGCTTACATTGTTAGTTTTATGTTTAGGAACTAATTATTGCATAATGCACAAGCCCATTAGTGGGATGTGCAAGCAAAGGTAGGACAAAGAGGCATAATGAATTTTGCAAGCCAATTGTGTGCATATATTAAACTCCCATAGTCGATCGGCCACACGTGAACTACATCCTGTGCACATTCATGGGTTTTATTTTTGTGGCGATTATTGAATGTTAATAGGCCAAACAGTCACTGATGTAAAGATTGCTGTCCTGTTCTTCGAGCTGTATCTTCTTAGTTGGAATTAAGCAGTTCTTAGGTATCGAATGGTACAATGTGTGTTAATTGGCGTGCTTGACAAAGGAAGTTAACAAAATGAGTACATACGCAGCCATGACGATTTGAGTCGTCATGATTGTCTAGTTTTGCTTCCATGCCGACTTTACGAAACAGGTCAACTTAGAGACAAATACTAAAACTTACAGTGGTTTAACTCGAATAATTTTGGTCGGTTTGTCATGGACTAAATCGTAGTATGAATAGTTAGAGTTCCAATAATTATCCACAGTACTTCCAATCTTCGAATATTGTGTTATTTTTCTATGTAAAGGATTGGCGCTAGCTAATTCTAACGCTTGTATTTATTAATTTATAGGAAAAAAAGCAGTTTTTTGTAGAGGCATTGTAGCTGATAGACATGAATTCTGAATAGCACAGTATTCAAAATGTTTTGGCATTATGTGGTAGCGTATAAATAATAAATTTTGCGTCTACAACTTCATGAGTCGTAAATCGTATACAAGAGCAAAACCTTAATTGTGAGGATAGAACTGACATTTTGTATAATCCATTAACGAGAAACGTTCTCGACGTGGTTAACCGTGTACTCCTTGCGCATGTTAAGTTGCCTTGTGAAGAACCAATAATCATATTGAGTTTGCAATTTAAATTTTGCAGAAGTGTACCCTATTTTTTTACTTTTTCACTTGCGGTAGTAGTTTTAAAATTCTTTGGCTGTGTGCAGCAATATTAAAACACCTGTAATATTTAATACAAATTGCTTTTTACAGGTAAAATCAAATTTAATATACACTGCTTTATACTATTGATGCCAACCAATTTTTTCAAACTATGGAGTGGATCAGAGAAATTATGTCACTTTTTCGGTTTACTTGAATGTTTCGTTCTAGTTAATTGCAGGCACGCAAAATCGCTGTTAATTTCGTCAGTGGGGTGAGACAAGCTTTGGCGTTAAATTTGTTCGATCAATTCAAAAAAAATTATTGGTTATTGGAAAAAAGCAATGAAGTATTTCATGAAGCACATTTCTAGATTAATAACCTTATTTTAACTGGGTAGCTAATCGGCTTCAAATCTTTCGAAGAAAAATGAATATCGAAACTAATGTATAGGTTCCAACAAATTCAATACTGCTGTTGGCATCCATAATCTGTGGAATAATATAGAAACGTGCTTACAGTTGATGAATGGGGATGCAAATTGATTTTTTTTTCAAAGCATTTTCCAATGAAACCCTTTTAAATATGAAAGCCAATATTACAAAGCATACAATTGCAGGATTTTTTGTAGGCGATCTTAAATTTCTGAAGAGTTCATTCAATAAGAGAGTTCAGACTATGAATTGCTATAGAAATCTTATGAATCACCAATATGTAAATTTGAAATGTATGTCAGAATTATTCTGTAAGGAGCCGTGGTTTTCACAATACTTGATAAGTTTTAATTTTTAAAAATTATTTTCGTCACGTGTTACTAACTTATTTATGCATGTGCGTGCATATAAAATCGGGTAATTAGATGTGCGATGATTTGAACCCGAAATAATCCAAATTGCATGATTAAAGAGGTATTTTAAACTTTTTTGTGTAAACTAATTGTAAGAATAATGTTGGTGAAGCATAAACAGCAGTATTTATGGCCCTGTTTGGATAAAAGAATTAATTTTTTGGTTGTGGCTTCTGTCCTTCGAATGGGATTTGTTTGTAATTGTTCAAGAAATCGCGACTGCATAAAATTATTCTGTATCCAATCGTAGCTTTCCCCTTCGTTTCCTTTGATGAGGTAATTTTAGAAGTCGAGATTGGCGAGTGATCTTATATTTCTCTGGGGCATGCTCCTCTTTTACTAATTTGTTAAATTATGAGGATCTAATGATGTTATCGTTTAATATACTTGCCACCGAACACTCATTAATTTAATTAGGTACTGCGTGTAACATACTTGTCCACCCAACTAACGGTCTTCGGTAAATTAAAGTATGCCTTTCTTTAGATAATGTCAATTAACTCAAAAATCGTTGCATGCTATGAAACATTTTCTAAGAGTTTTATTCTTTGGTCCACGATATTGCTGGCATGCGCTGATTTTCTCATGACGCGATTATTGCCGTCATCGTCTTGACTATTTTTATTTCCCATAACTCCCCAAAATTCTCTTCTAGGTGTGATATACTCCATTAAATGCGCAACCCCTTTAGTCTACAAATGTTTCTTGTCTGTGCTGTTTTAGCTCGGTGCTTTTGCCATTCATGGTGAAAGTACTTGTTGGTAACGACCTACAAGTGTGTATAATGCACAATTCACCCGAGTATTTAAGGCATTCGCTTCGGTAACTTTAGACTGCCATCAATACCTTCAAGGCATTTTGCGTTTGGCAGTTAACAGCAGGATTATTAACTTAATTGCGTAACTGTTCTTCAAACTTCGTTCCTTGTGCAGAATGTGCTTGGATATATAGACGGTATCTCATAACAACTAATTTACATTTTGGAGTCCTCCCAGAAATGCTATGGCCATAGTTCAGTGTACTAATGTTTTACTGCTATTTGTGATAGCCCCTTGTTTGCTACCGTTCTGGCTATATAGGACATTGATTTCAAACGCAAGTCCAAATTTTTTTATTAAATAAATATTCTTTCAGCTCTTCTGTAATAAATTTTGGGTAACGATATCGTATTTCGGTCAGTTAAACAAATTTTTAGTGGTTGTTATAGCATTCAATCGTGTCTGAGTCCCTTTTTAAACCTAACAATGTGATTATCAACCACACAGTAAAGTATTTTGGTGTTCCACAGAAGCTTTGACCAAGGCAATTTATTAGCAACCTTGGAGTCGTTTTTTGTTTAGAGGAGTCAGCAACGCTACAGCTTGAACTTTTGTTGAAATTACATTTTGATCATTGTCGCAAATTGTAATTCTGAAGCATAATCTTTAGATTTTTAACCACCAAGTTGTAGTGTTGTAACTTACTTGTTTAAGAAAGGCATTCGTACTTCCCAGTATTCTCTTATAAATATGACTTACTACTCTTTCAAATAGCATTTAAAATGTTTGACCTGGTGGATTTTATTTATTTAAATCAGAACCGGTGCCGATTCTGTGCCGGACTTGTCTCTAACTAATCGTCCTCCCATTACCATGATTGCGATTTCTCTTCCTTGTTTGTGATGCAGGCACGTTGACATTGCATAGTGGAGTCTTACTGTTATAGCCCCCTTATTTGTAAATGTCATATCTTCGTCAACCTTAAAGGGAGCTTCCGAATTTTTCTGATGTTGATAATTTTCTGTTCCTTTTAAAATCTAACCCGAACCGTGATTAATTTCATTAACACGTTGAATCAAATCTCAGCACATCTATACCGTTATCTAAAAAAAATTTTTGGGGCATCATTTTACCGTTGGGATGTCAACGCAAGTATTCGGACTTCGCTTTGTCAAAAAAGATCTAGCTCACCGCCGATTTTACCACAGCCCTCTTTCTCCTGGACTGCCGGAAACGCCTCGATGATTTTGACAATAAAGTTACTCGAAATAGTTAGAATGAGTTATTTTTGACACCACCATGATGTAAGTGATTAAGCGAATTTTTGGACGACACTTGGGTGATAGTGTCCTGTTCCACCGAATCAGATCCCAGATAAGGTGGCAATGCAGACAGCATCGACTAATCTGCCTGTGCAACATGTTTGGGTATTTTTTACCGAAAGATGGAGACTTTTCGCGGGTGTCATAATGTCGAATATTTTTCTTGTTCGTGTGTGACGGCTCGTGAAGACAACTTTTATAGTAGCACTAGTCAGTGACAAAAGATGCATTCATTTGGAAAAGTTTCCAAGAATTTGAGCATAGCCTGCTTATTGCCGACAGATGCACAAGATACCACCAGATACTTGGGCCAGATGAGATCTTAAACACCAATTCGGGATTAACTTCTCATGACAGTCAGGTTATCTAAGTGTAATTTTGTGAGATAATTCATCCGAACATCCACATGAATCGTCTCGTTCTACCCTCACACCGTATTCTCTTGTTCAGTTTAAGACTTCAGTCTCTTAATCACTACTCGGATTTCGATGGAACGTCTGAAAGTGAGGCTTCCGAGATCTCAATTGTTCTGCCCTACCTTCCGCGTCTTCGGGGCAAGAAGCTGTCCAAGGCTGCCGAGGGGCAGGTACGCCTAAAAAGGGGCTCGAGGGCTCTTCGGCGATATGAAAATGGTTAGCCGTTCACCGTAAAATATGCTTTTGAAAAGCCATACTTAGGGAATAGTACTACTCGCTCGACTTCAGCGTCAATGACTATTCAAGTCCAGCTTTACTTTTCGTTCTGACTGTCGCTCTAAGTAAGAAATGATATGATTGGAAACCTGTGAGTGCATTTTATGCTGAGCAGATCACCGGCCTCTATCAAAATGACAATTTTTCTACATTGTAATGACAGTCGGTGGAGCTGGCTGCAAAATATTACCGAATGTGTTTTTAAACTTTAGAGGCCTACCTGAGTTCGCTTGTCATGATTACAGAGGCGGACGCCGAATACGAAGCCGACGATTATTGGCCGGACAAGACCAATGATGACACTGCGTTCAAGTGTTTATTCGAAGATGAAGAGCAAGTCATTGGCTATTATAAGCTATTTTTTTTGTGAGCGATCAAATCACTTTAGACTTCAGTAGGCGTAGGGTGATTTTTAATCCCCACATTGTTTTGTTCGTGCTCGTCCATTTTCTGACCTGGTCGATGAGGAGGTTTGTCTGGCAAATGCCTCTTGTGTTGTGTGAAGGGCAAATCCACTCCTGCCGGTCTAGCTGTATGGTTGTACTGCATCTCAACAGACGTAAAGAGAAAAGTGGAAAGAGCAGTTGTCGAAAATGTGAACTGGGGGCTAAACGAAGACATTGGCGAAAACTTAGGGAAACGAGGGCTGTCTCCGTCGACAGTTAATGGGGCAGTTTGATTTCACGCTTGTAGCCTTTAAATTAAATTGTAATTCCTGTTGCTGTGCCATTCTTTTAGCAGTGATGGAAAGTAGTACTCTTGAATTATTAACTTTATTAAAACTAACTCCTTCGAAACCAATAATTCTTGAGTTATTGCTCTGTGTTCTTCGGTGCTGTTGTGCGCGCTAAAGTGGTGGCCGTCAAGTTTGCCCTGAATGGATTAGCACGGGTGGCCATTCTATTGCCACGCATTATGATAAACGCCAACAAGTCATAAATTGGAAAGTCTTTCGCAGTTGATTCGTTTGTACAGTTATCCGCAAAGCTTTGGATTTTACAATCTCACGCATTTCGTCTCTGTGTCTTCTTTTGAAGGAGTCTTTAAACGCTTAAGGGGGCATTTTTTCCTAATCAACACTTAGCATTCGTGCGGTGTGGGATGCCTTCATTGCCCTTTCTGAGAGGAAGCAAATCGAGTTGCTTGGTGCCCTTGACAACCGTCCAGTCTCTGGCGACGACGATGATGACCTCAACTACGAGGACGTCGATATGGGCGACGAAATGGCCGCGGTACGCCCACCGAGAAATTACAACAACTGCGCCAGTGGCCGCAGTCGCCATGGCAATAGGCGACGTTGCCGCCGCAAACCCGCCGTCCGCCTGGAAGGCATCAAAGAAGACCCCTCGGAGGAGGCCATGGATGCCTTCGGTAAGTGTGTGGAGTTAACGATGTGTTGCCATGACACCAAGCCTCAGTCGTGTTATCAAATTCTGAGAAGCTGGATGCCTGCGATTTTTCTAAAAGACTCAAATTCACCGATTTGTGTAAACAGAATTGTTACTGCTTAGGTGCCTCAAGAAATTGAATCTAAGCAGTCATTTCGAAGATCGCCATCTTGCACGAGTCTCTTTATTGTCTAAACGACATCCATCTAGTTTAATTACTTCTGTGAAATGGAGTTCAAAGGTTAAATATCTTGTATTCTTAATTTTCTTGCAAAGCCAGCTAAAATGAGTTTTTCGAATAAAATTACGGCCTAGTCTACTTTTCGTAAGACCATCTAAATTCCTCTTCATACTCACCGTCTTGTCACCATTTTACACACAATCACATCGAGTTGGTTGATGTGGTTGCCGTTTGAACGCAGTGCTTTGTACTAGTTTGGTTGGGTTTTGGGTAAATGGGACAATTGGCTGGTCTAAAGTATGACAGGGTGGTTATCAAACAAAATTTGCGTGTAATTTGAAATGCGGGTGTTTGGTAACAGGCAAATTTCGTCTCTCAAATTTACCTTGAAAGTACAAGCGGGCCTTTTGCCTCTTCCAAATCACATTATGTGCCTCGGCCAACATCACTTGTTGACGGTGAAAATCTTTGTATTATGCTTTTGTCACCATAGTTACAGCCAGTGATGTGTGCTCACGCTGTTGACTCGCCTGTTTTCAACTTTTCACGTGTCTTTTCTCACAGAATCTTTGCCGTAGTTCTGCTGCTTCTGCTCTCGTTTATCCATTTAATCAGTTAGAAAAAAACCCACTTCGCTTCCGGTGTGTTGGCATTTTCGAAGTGCTGGGAAAAGAATATTTGCAGTTTTGAAATTTGTTGTGATTTTTTGGTTTGTTATATTCAGCAAAATGGTGGTTCACTGAGTGAAAAAATTTGTTGTAGATGTCCAAATCCCTTTGGGTAAATAGTAATTTGCGAAAATTTGGCTGATTAGGTCTCAAAACGGTGTAAGAATACTCTGAGTAGCAGTGAGTGAGCAGGTTTGAAATCCGAGGATCTAACCTCGGCTCACAACTCACGCAGGGAGCCATGCAAGTAGCGACTACACAAGTAAATCGTTTTGAATATTTGGCTGGTGGTTTGATAAATGTCGGTGTTCCGTTTGCTCGCAACCAAAGCCACACAGATCCCAGATCCCTCGCCTGACGCTAGACCCACCTTCCCCCGCTAATGTCAGACACGACCTCGTGGAGAGAGCTTTTACTGTCTTAGCCAAAGGCCGAGTGCCGAAATGCAGGATGACCTTGCCCTAGTGGATCAACGCGGATTAACACAGATCGAGCCGTCAGTAGGATGCCATGGGTAACTCATCAGCTGAAGTGGCGTGGTTAGGGGAATTGTGCAAATAATGACGAAACCCTAACCCACGATGAGCCGTTTTGGCAAATGCTGGATCCCCATCAACCGTGTCTTTACTGACTTCAGCGTCCTCTTCTCAGGAGGTATTGTCACTGTCTTGGTCATTGGATTCTTTCGTAGAATCCCCGAGGTTGCTCGTTTGATGACAGGCATTCGTAGATCCCACCTCCCTCCTGTTCAGCAGGTGTTGCCGGTCTTTCAAATGAGTAATGAACAAGTGTCACGGCTTCCTAGTGCATCCATGGGGTTGTCAGTCGCAAATGTGAACAACTCGGATTGGAGTTTTTTTAATGGGCAACTGATTTTAAGTGATATGTATCGTCATGGAATTTGTCTCAGCTCTCTTCGTCCATTACAAGGCTAACCCAACACTCCAGATCTCCTTGCACCGCCTTCTGGTTATGCGAAATTTCGGGTTGCTGACGTTCCTTTTGGATCGATTGTATGTGCCCCGGCTATTGAAACGTTTCCTAATGCGCACACTAGTTGTCCAAGCTTCAAACATAGGTGACACTTCAGACAGTGGCATTCTGTATGTTAAAAGAGGACAGCGGTAATGTTTTACATTCAGTCGGCTTGAATCGTGAGCCGTAAACTCACCCCTGATACTGTAAAGACATGATAAAACTTGCTGTACTACCTGCGACGTCCAATAACTCGGTTGCTAGGGTTTTGGATCAAGGCAAAGTGGCATGTTGTTGTAGTTGTCCTGTTTCGAGATTTCAGTTCTCAGCCAGTAGTTCAGGGCTTCGCGACAAAAAACATGATTTAAAAATTGCAGTGTACTTCTTAGTATTCATTAGAATCTGCCACAACAATAGCAGATTGTACTTTTTTTACCTTGTCATTTGTGGAATGTTTTGTGTGTAAAAATGGTATTTGCGCACCAAAGTAGGCTGGCGAGTCAGCCTACTTTTGTCTTGTTGTTGTTGCTGTTCTTTTTGGATTCCTATAACTGTGACAAATTACTAAGAGCCGATCTACTTAAATGACAACTTCCCCTCTGGCTTCCTTTTGCCAGGCGAGGTTTCGATCGTGGCTGCAGGTTTGGTATGTCTGTGAAGCCTGCCTTTTAGCCTTGCACAGTGCTCGACGTCTAACGTGCGGAATTGTTTGCCTGAGGCCTTTCACTCATTACAGCCAGACAGATGTGCGAGGTAGAGGTTATCCAGGTCAGCACGGTAGTGCACGGGTATCCGTCGCGGGGGTGTTCTTTGTGGCGAAGCATCGCCGGTGTTGCTGGTATGCCGAATGATGTTAGTTCGTCCGATGCTCTGACCTGCCCAGTTGAAAACATCCGTGAACTGTGCCAGGGGTTCGTGCAATTGGTAAACCTAGGTCATCGGTGCTAAATCAGGTTTGCGAAATGGAAAAAGAGTCCAGTACATTTAACGGTTTCTTTGTGCCAGTGGAGAAACGATATTGCCGTTGATGTTTTACTACAGATTGTGTAAAAATGGAAAGTACTGCATCGAATATTTTGTCGACAAAATGCTGAATGAGATACAGTGCCACGTTGGCAACGACGGGTTATCACGTGTCCCCATTGGTTAATCTTTATAATGTTGCTAGATTCCGGAAAACACGCGTATAAAGGTAATAAAAGCCATGTGAGACATTGTTATTCACGGTTTTATTACAAATCTGCCCTACTAACTGTGTTGACACAGAGCAAGGTATGCACTTCTGTGCTTAATAATGGTGGGTTGTTTTTCAGTGTTTGCTCGAAGAATACCTTACTGACACTTGCACATCTAGAACTAATGATTCCAGAACTGATAGGGAAATACAACGATCGATTAAGTGTTTTGGGGGAACAAAAGATACACCAGTTGGTTGAATTGGGTGTGTACTGCCTCGTCCACGTGGTTCAAAATGTAAATCCAGCTCGTAGAAAACCTTTTACTGGCGAAAAACTTTGTCTTGAGCTTGTCTCTGATTGCTTGGTTCATGTTATATCTAATCTAGTAAATCGTTTATTTGTGCCACAACTCTTGACAAAGGCCCGAAAGCAATCTGCTAACTTGCCTACTTAAAAATAATATGGGCCGTTGGGGTAGTGGAAATTCAAGATAATCCACGTCAAGTTACTGGATCGTTGTTTTGGTTCGAATTTATCAAGTGAGTTTGTCGATTTCGCTCGATTTTCGGCTTGGGCAATAAAACGCGTCCGAATTCTGCCAAACATCTTTCTGAAAACACGCAAAAATGGTTGAAATGAGATCATTCTGTGGGGTTCCGTAGGTCGACTTTCTAGGCGACAAATCTTAATGGCACGACGTATTAACACATCGGTTACTGGTCTCAGACACGGCGTGGGTGTGCCTGGGTTCTGCGTGCCTACGTATTATCAATAAATTGTGTTGTGATATGGCTGCGAATTTTGCAAAAAAGAAACTAGAGCGAAATTGTGTGAAAGCACGTACCTCTAGGAAGGGCTTTAACGTTTACAAGGAAGGTAAGCAAATGCAATAAGATGTGCAATATCCACTAGTAAGACGATGTATCAGGTCGTTTGCACTATTCAAGGCATAGGTTGGCATTTTTTTATGGATGGCCATTATTCCACGCGCACAAATTGAATTGTGCGATTTCCTGACAGTTATTGCACACGTTGCGGTGTCATGTTCCCCCCGTGTCATCGTTTGTGAATTATTTGGAAGTGACCATATTTGTTCTTAATTCATCAGAATTCATTTGGAAGTGGTGAGTCTTCTTGCAGCGATTGGTCCAAGTTGCTGCGACCAAAAGGCTAATCTGGTAGTTGGAAGTGGCGAATCGACAGTCCTGTCTTTCACCACAAACGGTTTAGCGCCCCTTTTCTCCAAATAACTGACTTACGTAACGCTAATGATAATGAACTTTGGAAACACTCAAATCCTCGAATTTTATTCCCTACCAGAATTTCCGTGTGCACTGACTAACCCATCACTGGTCAGATTCCCCTAAGTTCAAGCATATTCAGTGG
>UXSR01005371.1:2633-95025 GCA_900604375.1 Mesocestoides corti | reverse complement strand
GCATTGCCAACCATCCTGAAGTAGGTGTTGCTTTTCGCGATGCCATGTTGCAAGTACAATGCTCCAAATTAGCATTAGTGATAGTTTGGTTTAGGTGTTAGTTTGTTGGAAATCCGCGATACCCCAAGATTGCTCATTGTTGGTTTTTTGGCACGATTTACACGAATTCCCTAACATATGTTTTATTACACTTTTTATCAGGTAAATGTCACCTTGACTTGAATTAATTTCATTTTTGACAACACTGCACATGGCTGACGTGATTAAAGCTCTCTACTGAAGCTATGATTTTGTTCTTGTATTATCGTGGGAAGGTCGGTTCTACTGTCAACAAGGGATCTGGTGCTGTTATTTGAGTGGGTTTCTCTTTGTTATGGGGAAAAGGTAACATAATTGTAGTAGTTTGCTGCAAAGCTACAGTTATCGATTTTTAATGATGTTTGGTAATTATGTTTATGTACGCCCTTTGCTTTTTAGGGCATCTCTATCCATCATGCGAAACTGTCTTATCTTTCATCCTTGTGTGTGTACCCCACTCTCTACTACGCTTTTGGCTCATCCGCGTACTTAGCTATTTGTACTTTTAGAGGCTCACCCAGACTGTGGTGATCAAAGCCCCCATTAACTATACATGACAATATGTGCTCAGTAGCGAGTGGAAAGAGGCTGCCTTGGTCCAAATAATGATGCGTTTTCAGTTAGTAGATTTAGGCAACTATATCAGCTGAATGGCAATACTTTTCCCATTAAGCCACCTCTTGGAAGAACATTATACGCTATCTTTGTTATTGCTGTGAAACGTGTGTGGCTCTGATTGATGGCAGTATCTCATGATTCAGACACGGTTAGAAGTTGTAAGGATACGTTTTTATGCAAGAGCAAAGGATCAATAACATGTCGAATTCACAAGTATTTACGTCGGCTTCATTTGAAGCAAACAACACCTCTGCCGATTTCACTTTAAGGGTCTGTTACGATTTGTTTGCGACTAGAAAACACGCCAAGAGCCGAAGTGCAAACCTCTAGCCTGACGATGGTGAAGACGTGCCAAGCTTTTAGTGCCTACGGTGACCTTGGCCCGACCAATTAAGTTTAATTACCACGTGTATGGACCAACACTGTAAAGCGAAGAAAGTAGGAATGAACAAATTATGAAAGCATTGGAATGCTGTAATTAAGGCCATCTTTTGAGACGGGAAAATGTGTGAATCAAACATTTGTCTTCGAGGTAAATTGGAATTGGGAATGCTGACTTCCGAGCTGAGTCATAATACTGAGTAGGTAAATATTAAGAAAACGTTAATTGGTCTACTTAGCACGTTTCTTGATTCTCATCTTTGTTGCTTTTGAATTCGTAATCTAATTAGTGAATGGTTAAAAATTAGGTATATCTAGCGCTACGTAGGTAAGTTCTTCTCGATTACGTAATCTGGGTAATCTGGTCTAGCCTATGAAAGGGAAATTCTGCATTCGATTTGTGCATTTGATTTGTGATCGTCATAATGGCCTTATTTGGTGGTAGTATGAACCAAGAGACGTGGTGATGCAACTTAATCGTTTTTAATTAATAAATGTACAAGCAGCGTTTTTTAAAAAACAAAAATTATTCGTATTTAGCCATTCTGCGTCGCTTCTTGTCTTGCACCTCACAGTTCAACGCCTTTTGCCTATTTTGAACACCATTTAAAATAATTGTAGTTTAGACAATTTGAGGTTATTTGCATTTAATGATCAGTATACAGCGTCAGCAACCATTTTACAAATTATAGTTCTTCAAGATTTATTATTATACCAAAACTGAGCTGAAGTAGGATAAGACATAATGCGCGGATCGCTTAATCAGTCAAATTATTGGGCCTCATGTGTTATTACAACAGTTCAGTTTTACAGTAGATTTGAAGGCAATAGCAATATCCTTTTAACATTAATGTCTGTCAAAAAGGTAATCGATGAGCAAATAGAAGTTTAACTGAATGACGTCCTTCATGGACATTATTTTAGGAAACCAAAAAGCCATTGGACATTAAATAAAGTGACAAATGTAATTTCATTAAAAAACATTCTGTTACTTTTATGGCATTAATAGAAGAACCTCCTGTATAATAATACAAGTCTTTGAATCTTTAAAGTTTATTGGTCTAGCTAGATTAAACTAAGCTAGGCGTTTACTGCCTAATAATTATGAAACATCGGAAAATGATGTCTACAGAAGTCAACATGACACCTATGTGACATTAAATTAACTAACAAATATATTGAGCCATGTTTAAAACAATTTGCGATTTCAGTTAATACTGTGGTTTTATTTCACTGCCATGTTTTAAAATCAGTATTATTGACTACTGCCATTGTTAAAGAACTTAACAAAGATTTTCAGCAACATAGATTTTGCACTGGAGGACATAAGTTGTAATTATTTTCCATGCATGCAGGTAGAGAGAGTAGTTTCAGCAAAATTACAAGTCAAAATGGCAAAATCCAAACCTGTAATTAACTGCACATGATCAATTTTACTTAAAAACTCCGAACCCGAGTTAGAACGCTTTACTATAGTTAAATTCTAAAAGGTCACGTTCTAGTCATTTTAAGCGTAACATCACTACATGATAACTTAATTGAAGGGATCAGCAACATGGCCCTACTCAATTACTCTCTGATAAAGTAAAGCCACAACCGAATTTTATACGAGGGCTGTTAGAATGTTGTTTGGATGCAAATTTCAGGGAACTATAAAGTCATTTTCCAACTTTAGGTTGAAATTTTTGAGTGAATAATAAATGTGATAAAAAAATCTGCAAGTCTTTTTATTGACTCAAACTAGCAGAACTTCTGATTTCCGACTCTATCTTTTTAGTAAATATTTTCAAATTGGTTCTAAAGTTTCCACTTTCGAATTCGTTATAGTTCCTAAAGAGCGCGTTTCGACTTCATCGGAATAACGAAAATTCTCGATTCGCACCTGGTCCTATAATCCATGTCGTATATTCATCTCGAGCGTTTTGGCACTACGTGAAGTCAGGCACTGCCGTAAAGGTGAATTACTAAGCATCGATTGGTTTTTATGGAACCGTTTAGACACGATTTCGGTGCAGTTTCTAAATTTGGCAGCAGCAGCAAGACACTGCAATTACTATTTATCTAGAACTTTGATTTGTGTAATAAACGATAACCATGGAGCTTAGAGTGATTTAAGATTGAGGAATTGGTTTTAAGGAAAGACTGGACATTTTCTAACCATAAGGTGCTATTTGTCTACATTTGTCCATTTTTTTTAAAAAAGTGCGACGTTTTTAAACTAACTGTTCGCTATCTGCTCACTCAGCTCATAAAAAACGCTGCTGCTAGCGGTTTTCAATTTTCTAGTGAGTTTAGGATGAGATTCGAGAGCTTTTATGACATCCGAAATACCAGAAGGTAACAAATACATAAAGTCGATCAGTTTCCAACTTTGCTCGATCAGGGGCATTATGAAGGAAGACAGGTGGTTATTGGCCGAGTTTCTTCTGTAGCACAATTTCTCCAAAACTGACTGTAGTGACCACCATGTAAATGGTTGTCTGTTTGTGGCATTAACGCCGGGAGCGAATTTGATATTATTAGAAGTGCGGACAGCCCCATTAATCAATGTACACTCTCAAAAAATGTAACCTTTGACTTCTTGATTAGGGACAATGGTAGGTTAGCAGTTGTCTCTTATACACTGGAATTACGCAACTAAATCAGAGTGCTCACCACCAAAAATCGTTACTGTTTTAGTTCAAAGATAGTAAAGAGAATCGCATTCTACGAGAATATTATTATTATTAGGGAATCAAGGCTTAAGAGCAGATATGGTCTTCCAAGCCTTGTCATTCCAGGTTGTTATGCACAATCCATTTTATAGAATCTAACAAACGTGTATTGTAAAACTTCTACAGCTTCCTGTAAAAATAACTTTCAGAAGCAACTTTCGAAGCTTTAAGGAAATGCAAATGATTTAATTCTGTTGTTACAATTTAATTTCGTGATAGGCTATCCACGTAATGATATGTGGCCATCCAACTCTGAGATAATGCTGAAGAGGGCAAACTTTATTAGCCGTAGAGCAGGCAGGTGTAATTTACGTTAATTAAATAGACTGTGATTCATCCCACACTGTTTAGGAATTACATTTTAATGCAAAAGAGAAGTTACAAATAATTGCAGCATTAAACAAGTTAAACTGAGGACCCCTTCTCACTATTCATTGCATCTTTGCAATGTTTTAACAAACAATATACCATTGTCAACAAGGCAAAGATTAAGAAAGTTTAGGATAAATGTTTAATGCATAAGCACACCGTAGCGGAATCACTTTTTTGTGCTTGATAAATTTGGTCAAGTATGTCAATTCTGAGATATGACAGGAAACAGTGCATAATTTTAATGCTAAAGACGAAAAGATATTTGCAGATTTGAAGACATAACAGGAGTTATTAAAAATGTATTTTATTATGTAACACTCACAAAGAGGCCTCATATCTAACAGTAATGAAAGGCAGAATTCACCATTCGACCCTTAATTGATAAAAATTTGCTTAACCATATTGTTTTCTTATCCAAAATAAAATTTCCTTTATCGTCATTTTTTGGGTAGCTCAAATCACCACAATGATCCAAATAATATTAATTTATTTCACATTGTCATTTGTGGAAGCTCAAATATAATTGTTTTTTTCCAATCCAAGATTTGTATTTAGCAGAAATTAGAAGCATAAAGACCTCAATGGGCCTTGCACAAAATAAGTAAATTTTAGCCTAACTGGACCTTTCGTTTCCAATAGTTTAATTGACCTTAATGTTACATTATGCAGTGACCTACTCTCAGTAAACAATATTACTTTGTTTAAAGAGCTCAAATAGATCAGGTTTCTGTCTCAATCAGCGCAAAAATAAAGTGCCCAAATCAATGACATCCCTTGTTTTGTATGTGCAGTCGTGTGGCATTACAACTTGAATGATGATCACTTTGCCCACGATACAAACTGAATCACACCTGTGTTCCCAAGTACATTAAGTCTTCATGAGGATGTGTCGTAGAACCTGTTTGCTTTTCTTGGTAGTAGGAAACAATCACTTTGGCCAGCGGTTCGCTCCAAGCACAAGAGCTCCTCAGTTATTGCATTTGCGAGTCGAATAAACTTGGCTTCACAAAGTCACCATGATTGACATCAAATGCATCATCCACCGATTCTCGACGAGATGGATGTTATTGTGTTGACAGAACGAATCTATTTGGACAGCTCCAGCGCCAACGGCAGTTTTAGTCGTCTTTATAATTCACTTTGACGCCTGACGCCAACACACAACAGAGCCATTTGTATAGTTGAAAGCACGAGTAAATTGGGCTTGGGATGATTAATTGTGCAAGTGAAGGAGAGTGGCAAGGCCGTAATGCGTTGGCAGGTGAAAGGTTGTGAGTGCAATAGTTTGTCGGGAGCTTCGTGTGACTGACAGGGTAATAGTTGGTTGCACATTTTATGTTCACACACCGCATTTCGACGACGACTTTGACTAGCCCCATGTTATTGGCTCGCCCTCTTTGAAGGTGCTCTTCATCTAAATTGCCATCAAGGTTATTTATGACATTGAAGACGTGGCTCTGCAACCATATGGCTGAAAAGCTAAATGCCTTTTGCTTCTACATGGGAAGTTTGGAGAGACGTTATTATTGGACCTATGCTCGTTGTCAGATATCTTTGGAGTTTGGTACCGACAAAGTACACGCAACAATTTTCATGCATGTAATAATTTTGCCATGACCTTGGATATTTTACCTATAAAAATTAACTGATGGTAATGCTGTGAAAATGTGGAAACATGGAACATAAGGGAAAGTTATAAAATAATAGAAGGAGAAAACGGAATAAATAAAAATTAATGTAGCAGCTGCCGTGGTGTTTAGTGACATTATTTGTTATAGTTTGGAATTATCTTTACTCCACCTGCACTTTCAATACGCCCATGTAAGCCATATCTTTCAAAGATGCAGTACATTGTGTAAACCAAGACATTAAAAAAATGACGAAGGTAAGTTGACTGGATTAAACGAGGCTTTCGTAATATGTTAATAAATCTTGCTGAATCTTTTAAGTATTTCAACTCCATCAGCTCCCCGAATTTTTTAATGTTTTCCGCAGTTTATTATAGCGCTCAAAATGATTGAATCGAGCGGGGCTTTCATTGTTAAGTTTCCCGTAATTAAATTTTTGCCACGACAAAACCGTTAAACAAGCAGGTTAAATTTCCTGAATAGAGATTCGCCTTGCAAATTATTTTTATGGAACAGTATCTAGAAGGGTTTGAAGCCTGTGAAGAAAGTTGAAAATCATCATGAAAACGGCTCTGCAATTAATCCGCTTTCTTCACAGAGACTTACCCCAACTCAATCTGTTGTAAGATGCTCTAGTCCTAATTGGCCATGTGGTTGTTCTAGACCACTTTAAAATACCAGGCTTCCTTCCCTAGATCCTACTCAATTATGCTTAACTGCATTTGCCCATCTAAACTTGCAACAATCTACGTTTTTGACTTATTACAGACTACATTATAATGAACTTAGTTTTAGCAGACATTTATATTTTAAAATATTGTATTGCAATATTCCATCTCAAAAAAATTACTAAGCCTTATTCCGAATGGCTGGTAAGTTTTGATTCACTAGGGCCAAAATCTTAACAAAGGTCGAAAAAATTCAGACAAATGAATTTTTATGGTTTGATGCACTCCGCATCAAACATATTTATTAATTAGCAAATTGTGAATAAAAATAGATTCAGCAAAAATCTCTCCATTATTTTGACCTGATAATTGTAGCTGTAAGTTCCCGTTGGAATTTTACCTGATGAAATTATTATTAGTTCAGATTTAATAAAGAGGCAACCACTACTTAAAGGGTACGTTGGATGGAAATGACGATTGCAGAAGAGATTTACAGGGGTATATGCGATGCTTTGCTGTCTACCCGTGACTTCTGTTTGTCAAATATTAATAACTCAGGGTTAAATTTAGCAATCAAGTCGGCAACACGTAGAGATAATCGTTCCAAGTGGTATGGTGGAAATAGTATGACTGTACACTTTTAATATAATTGTATAAAATTAGTTTAGTTTATCATTAATTTCACTAGTCAATAAGTATAGCCACACACCCATACAGGCATTTTAGTTTGCTTGATTAAAGGTTCTGATGTATATTCCTGTTAGCAATCTGTTACTTGAGAACGAATAGAGGCAACCGCACCATTAATCTTTATCTCATTTTGTTTTATCGTTGTCAATAACTTTGGCAGAATTTATTCCAGCGAGTCAGAAATTTTTCTTAGACATTTTTAAATGATTGTGTGTGGTTACATAAAAACGTGGTTACATAAAACGTGATGGAAACTTAGCTAGAGTTGGTTTATCTGACGCACTTCAGCTAATTTCAAACCAGTATCTTCGATGGCAGCTTCTGTACCCTTTAATATTTCACTGCTTTTATGTGGAAGTCTAATTACGTCAGATTGATAGTTAGTTGAATTATTTTAGTAAACCAACGACCCATGCATTGGCCATAGTGTCACCCCTTTAAAGGTGTTTTCACCCCATTGTTATTTGTTTAAGGAATTGATCCTTTAAATTTAACCTACAAATCTAAACAAGGATGTGCGCCTGCTGCAACAATCCTGCCTTCAATTTACTGGCTTGAAAATAGCAATCGATCCACGTGGTGCGATTGAATACAAATCGGTAGCTGTGTAGGCTAGTAAATTATGTTCCCATTATGACGTACGCTTAGGGAGAATAACCATTATATATAAACATAAAGAGGGCTAAGGTAGCCACACGCTGCCATTTCGTTTGTGTACCTTCATGTATAGGTCTTATCAGCAAGAGCCCATAAATTGTACAATGTACTTAGAAATTGGTTCAAATCTAGAAACAGGACACCCTTTTAACGCATGTTACGGAGTTGCTAGTGGATGTCTTAAAAAGTGGAAGGTCAATATAGTAACCTCTCCACTGGTTCATATTGGCAAACAGCTTATTTACGACAGTGTTTTGGATTTTATTTAAGAGAAAAAATGTACAGTTCAAGTACATCTAAAGTGCTTAAATATTTTAAAAGTGCACTTCAGCATCAGATTTTAGCCATTATACCTGATTTATTTTTAGTAGTCATTACTGATAATCTAAGAAAGATGTTTTCTTATTATTATGCCGAGTCTCTAACTATCATGTCGCTAAGTTTATGTCATAATATATAATAACACGTAAAACGGGAAGTTGCATTGTGTATTGTGAACCACCCGAAGGAGAGCACAGCGAAATATGTCGTTTGAATTTCACATGGAAGACAGCTCCCAAATTAGAAATGGATAGTAAGAAGGTAGAAGGACTTTGTTCATTAATCAAGCGTGTACGCAGATTCTTGGCCTTTTCGTCCTAGCCCTTGTAGTTATGATTAATGATTCACTTGTGAAAGACATCATAAATACCTGAAAAATAGACTACAAGAGAACGGGTCTGGTGATGGGTTGTCAAATACATCAAGATAAAGATTGACTTAAGTTGCTGGCAGGACCAGATAAAAGATATCGTGCATGTGTTTCTAAATATGCTTCATTTGAAAAAAAGATTTGTTAGAACTAGCATATACTCAGGTGAATGGGGTTAACGTAATTTTTTTGACTTGGACTTCACTGTGGCGTAAATTGTTAAAATATAGTTTAATTATTTGATTTTGAGGATTAGAGATTCCCCAAAATCCATTCTGCGTAAAGATTATTATTGCTTAACAGGGGTTCATCGAAAGACACTGTTTTATTCAATAACGGAAGAAAATCCATTGCAGAGGGGAGCCCGGAAATAGAAATATTAATTTTTTAAAAGGAAACTGATATGCACGCTTTCGTTTTTGTCGAAAACGTTTAATTCCAAATGTAGGTTACCACAACCGTGGCCATTTCCAGAAGACTCGATCTAGGAGCAACTTACAAACACATGATATTTAAATTAAAGTGCATCACGGAATCTGTGCAGCCTATAAACCTATTCAGTATCATATTTTGAAATATTTAGTCTTTTAAACCTAACGTTGTTAGTGCAAGTTTTTCCTTAAGACAAATTTTGACAATCGCCTTTCCGTTAGCTGCCCTAAGGATTCCGGGCAATACTGAACCTCACAATCCCTTTCGCGTCTCGGCACCATACGCATAGGCAAGGTACCTGTAGTTCGCAATCAGCGGCTGACAAACGTTTTTTTGCTTTTGTAGGCACCTATTACTATTCAAAAAAGTAAGCTACATGGATTAAAAAAGGTTGGTGCTTAGCAAAAAGAACAGAATAGTTGAAAGGTTGAATGTCAGATGCTTTTACTACAGGTTTTGATTAACAAAGCACCAAATTGCAATTTAGTCAAACAACTATTAACATTATGCGTCTCTGTTCCTATTTTTTTTATATACATTCCAATATAAAATTGCACAAGATTGGCTTTTTTTTCTTTTAGTTGCTTAAAGCTTATTATAAAAGCCAAAATTATATATTTATACATTGAAATGCATCGCTATCATGGTCAAAATTTTCAACATTATGGAGGCCCAACAAAGCATAAAGTTTCTTGGTTTACTGATCATACTTCCCTTACAATAACGCTAAAAGATAACTATTCGAATCCGTCTAGTGTTTTGCAAGCACCCTGTGAACTCCTTGATTACAAAGGTGACGCTACATTTCGCTGAGACACCAAATTAATTTGAAGTCTTATGTTTTGTCGAATTGATACTATTTTGGTGTCAACTAGACTGTGAAAAACATCAGTAAAGACTGATTTTAAAATATACGCGTCTAAAATATAACTTCTCATGGTAATATTTTAACATTTTTATATGACGACACATGCAAAGGCAATTAAATTTAGCATTTAAGAGATCCGTGGACTCGAGTTTGCTTATAATTGCATTTCCCTAAACTTGGTGGACATTTTTCAAAACTCTAGGACCATATTTAATTATGTTTAATTTGATTTTACGCCTAATTTTTGTATGTGTTTAACGTACTTCATTTACCCCTAATCTTAAATAAAAATATCTTGCGCCACTGAAATGACGTCGTTTAGTGAGCATTAAAAGTGGGGATAATAAATTATGTTCGCTAGCGAAACCGGAAACTGCAGAGTGCGCATAAATTCCACGCTAAACGTTAAGCAGGTGTGGAGCGTTTTAAATTTAACTTCACCCACCAGGAAACTAAATTTCATCTGAATATCTTGTAATTAAAGATTTCTCACAAATCACAGAAAGTGATATCACAGTTTACTTCTAGAAATTTGACTTAAACTTTTCAAGACTCCTTTTTACTATCGTCTGGTCAAAATATAATTGCGGTATGAGCGAAAAGCTTCTCGGCCCACGAGTGCATTCAGTCAAAAACCGAAAACCAAGCATTTCCACTCCATAGTTTTCTGCGGTTAATAAACCACACCCATAGTATCAGGTTATGTCCCAGCTGGTGAACAACGCACCAACTGCAGTGACAAGGAAATTTGACCAGACACAAAATATCCTAGTCTGCGGTGATGATGCTGAAATTAATATGTGCTCCCAGTCTCGTTACAGGGAAACAATGCCTTTAGATTGCCCAAGTTCCTTTTAATAGGACATTTTAGAGCCCTGAAATTCGTTCCTGTTATGAATATGCACACAGTTGATTTTCCGAAACCAAAAAGTTCTTTTAATTTCTTGACATCTAAACGTCTCCAAGTTTTTTTCAATACAAAAGCTTAAAAACTAAAACCAAGTTTAGCCACTTTTATCATACGTAAAAACAAACCATTGTACAAAGTTTTGAGAATTCTTGCAAGATGATTGGGAAAAGCCAGGCTGCAGGTTTTTTTCTTAAATAAATAAAATGACTCATAAATGTACTACCTTGATGGTTACGAATGGATGTAGAAATTCTATGATATTCTTCTTTCTAGACAAGCATTCCATGGTGCGTAAATTGCGCATAAACCGCACGTTTACAGAATTTTTCTGTTTAGTTGCTCATAATCACATGCATAATACATTGAGTGCGTGTTGTAAATGAAATTCTGATAAGCATTTGCAGATGTGAATTGTTGAAAACAACAACAACAACCACAACATTCACTTTTTAATTTAGTAGTATGTACATGAGCCTTACGGAGCCAGGTTTCGAGTCATGACTGAAAGATCGTCGGGTACTATGTGACACAACATTTGAAACCAAGCTTCACAATTTTGTGCGTTATGCCGTGGAGCGGGAATCGACTTCCGCTACATAAGTGCACATAGAAAAATTGCTCCTGGTTTTCGGCAAGGTAAGCATAAGACCAGGATATGTTTAGATTCCACCTTACTTATTTACTTTGATATTGGCATTCCTACTGCATACAGCCATTGGCATGATTCAATTGGGATTGCTCTACGGGAATCACAAGATGGATTTTAATAGCTTTAGCAGCAGGCAATGTGCATTCGCAGGAGTTGGCAGCCATGTTGGAACTTAGTTTGATTTAGGCTGTTTCATTGAATGACCATTCTTAATTTACTGTCTGAATTTTCAGTCAGGTCTATCAGTGAGCTACTAAAAAGAGATGTTTAAGTCCGAATTCCCCTTTTCAATTACTTTTGATAGTCAATAGTTCATGAAGTTTTAAAACAGGCGTTGCCGTAACCGAAGAATAGTTTCGCGAAACATTAAGAGGAAAAAAAGATATACCGATGATTTTAACATAATTCAAGCTAATTGCACCAAGGATCGCATAACATTTTGCTGGAGGTTCACAGGAGGTAATATTAAGCAGCAGTACCTTATTTAGCTAAACTTTATATAATTATTTAGTAGGCTAATCCATTGAAAAAAAAGTACACAAGATTGAGTTATTTGAAACATTTTCCAATTTTAAGAAACCCACTTTATCATGTTGGAACCCAATTGTAAACTTTAAAATAGGTCTCACCTGTCATTTTTATCATGGATATCCTAAGAACGTGATGTTTTCTTAGTATTATTAGTTTTTAGTTTAAATTTTGGGCGTGTTAAAAGACCCCCGTTAACTTCACGACTTTTCTCTGAATGAAAATGGAAACCTGGCCTTGGCTTGGTGGGGCACAATGCCGAGCTCTGACCATTACAAGGTAATGCAACAATTGCCTACAGGTGCCAATAAAACCTATAAGGTGCCATGGCTTGTAGCACACGACATAATTATTATTCCGGTTAATTCACAGAATGCATTTTGAGAATTATCAGCTTAATCCTCGTTTCTGCCTGTTGCATTGTTTTGAGTAGTATTTACATGAAATGACTGCATTAATGCACTCACAAGTAGTCGTCAGTAATGCGCGCAAGTGAGCAGCGAAAAATGCACAACTTATGTCACACTTTTTCAAATTTGAATTACTTATGTTAATATAAATAATTAGGCCAAGTGGAACTTGTTCATGTCGATTTGTGTCCAAAATTACTGTGGCGATCAAAGCTACACTTTTGAGGGTTACATTCGTAAAATAGAGATTTCCCTTTGTTGATCTATTAGAGTGTCTGTGGCTTAGGCACCGTCAAAATATTTATCATCAAGAGGACACTACTGACTTAACGCTATTAATATTAATGGCGATAAAGCCACAGCAGATTTTCAAAGTCTCAAGACATTCTCGGACTGTTATTCGTGAATGCCAAATGCCTAATTTACTTGACATTTCACTATGTCAGAAGCTTAAACTAATATGACCCTGGAATGTGTAATAATTTTGTACCGGATGTTGCAATCTTTAATCTTTTTGATCAGAAATATTTGACACTAGCGTGCTTGGGAAGTGTAGGAGAAAAAAGTCAGAAACTATAAATGTTGTGATTGCTAAATTCTTAGGCAGCTTATTCTATAAATCGCCTTCCTTTTACGCACAATGCTTTCCATTTTGACTAAAAGTGTTATTGCTGAAACCACAAGTTGCTTAATAATATTATTAACAAACACATCAAAATTACCATTGGCCTGAATTTATGTATTTTAATAATTACGAATGACTGAGAACCAGTTTATATGTTAGCATGTAGCTCATGTGCACCGTATATCCACGTTAACGTCTTAAGATGACCACACGGTAATGGTTTGCCAAAGTTTTTCGAAAGACTTCTACTTAATGAGATACAATGCCTATTCCTGGCTCTAAAAGTCACACTTTAAGATGCGCGTTCCCGCGAAGCTCTGTTGTACCATCCCCATGTCTTTTTACGCATGCTTTTGCAACGTGCCTGGATATCAAAAGACTTATGTAAACCCTTTTATTGCCTCGCGTGTTACTTCCATAAAACGCTTGATATACAGCCCTTATAGTGCGTAAATTTCAGTCAAAAACTTTGATGTTCATCCATCCGAAACCATACTGGACGATCCTTAGAGGGAGAAGGTTCACATGCATATGCACTAATATGTACATCTGTGAAAAAAGCACCAACACCTTCATCAGCTTGCAAAGAATTGTCGTGAATCCTGTTTATTCAACCGCCTAATCCGATCGCTCCGCCTCGGACACAGGGGTCCTCATCTTCGCAGCATGGCGCCAGCAGCGCGAATCCTCAACTCCCCTCATTCACACGAATATGTATCTTGGATCATCCTCACACCTAGGTCTCGATGTTAGCGCATGTATGACTCACACATCCGAGGTATAAATAAACACGCGCAAACCCCACACACGACACCAATTTTGGTTGAGCTCTGAAGTAAACAATTGTGTCCCGTCCTCTCCAGTCTTTTTCTTCATCGGGGGTATCAGGCAAGCGTAATCGGGCCAGAGTTAATTGCGTGGCCCTAGCGTGGTTCAAGACCACATGCTGGGACCCACAACAGAATCTTAGGATATGGAGTCCTGGAATACGCCACAATCCTCAAAGCATCACTTCTTATGCAAATTAAGAACCCACACAAAAATTGCCTCGATTGAATCATAACTGAAGTCGCAACCAGCAGAAAACTGCGCTATCTTTTGACAGATTTCATCCACGAACGTGGCCTTCTTAATTCTGGAGAACTTGGTATTGGATGGGAAAATAGTCCTAAATACTCAAATATATTTGCTTTACTTAGCAATTTACAAATTTCATGATCAGTTCCACGGTAATGAGTTAGGCCAGACATTTTAGCTTCAATACATGTTTATTCTAACCACAAACTGTTCTCTCAACAGCACATTGTGTGACCAGTGTTCGCCGATTACCTTTCTGAAAGTACATGCACGAACAACTTACGCCTGAAAGCCAGTAGGGCTTGCTTTCTCGATTTCAGGAATGTAAATCACCTTAAATGTAGTTGGCCACTAGGTTTTAAAATCACCTTAGCCCCACAATACGCCCCTGTAAACTCGATTTGTGAATTTAAACCAGTCTATTAGGCTGCTGTCAAGCAAGGGCCGAACCAAAATGCTAGACAATTGAGACGACAGTTATCGTTTGTGACAAACTGCCCGTCAATCGTGGCACCACCTCGCAGGAGCGTGTGTGCCGAGGAGGAATCAAAGGTGTTCTACTACGTCATTTCCGAAGCACACAACTCACGCTTGGTTTACGGTCATGGACTTGTCGCGCATCACGTGACCCCACACAAACGTTGTGATAAGGCGGGGTTAGAAACGCAGCATTTGTCCCTGACACAGACCCCTCTGTACTCATGACCGCCCATTCAGACCTGGCTCGTGGACTGCATTCGGACTGCTGCGGCGAGCATTCCATTAGTTCGGGCGCAGGCTAGAAAATAATGCTTCATTTTTTTTCAATTACATTTGTCTAATCGTGTTTCATGGTCTCCTTTAAACTGTCATATGAGAGGTCTGTGGCTATCGACTAAAGATTTGTTATTCTAATTTTTCGACTATCTGCTGGGTGTGGTTTTAAGGTACCTCCCCTACACAGACCACTAACCCTTTAGCACCTTCTGATGGCCTCATTTCTTACAGGGTTTCACCAATGCGCCATGACCTCAGACAAACTTGTGAACATGTTCTGGAATAAACCATTCAGGTCGCAAAACACACTACTAAAGTCAGTCAGGACAAAGTCATGACCCCGAGCAAATATAATTGTTATTAGCCCACGCCGACTTGCGTGGAATTGGTAAGAGCTACTAGACTGCTACTAGCTACTACTACTGCTCCCCGTTACTTCTTCGTAGTTAAATGGCAACCATGGACGTGTGCATGCGACTTACCCAAAAGCATGGTTGTCATTAATAACAGTTAAAGGCACTTTGTTTTTCCGGCAATTGACTTTGTGCTACATAGGCTGGTTCTTTTAGTGAACACGTGCAAGAGCCCTCAGAATTAATTAATTCCTTACTATAATGTCATTCATGTCGACGAAATTCATGTGCGAGTGTCCTACTGGATATTTAAGTGGTTAGTTTGACCGAATACTTCTTTAGATTGTCGTCTTGATTATAAAATTATAAGTCATCACGATGTGGACTCCTGTGAATATGTCTTATTCGCATGCACCTAGTGAAATGATTGCGCGAAATCTGTAGCCAAAAGAACAATGAATATTAACAAAATGGCTATGAAACCCCTTTTGATTAATACATTACACCGTTTCCAATCGTTTTGGTCTCAAAAGTTACGCAGAAAATTGAGCTACAGATGTCAGACTAGCAATCGAAACGTTCAGTTTGCCACTCCTAACCAGCAATGCAATTTCGAATGTAGTGGCTAGCCAAATCACTTGTCAGAATAACCGACAACGCAATAATCACGTTGCCACGAATGACGAATGTCCTTATATCAGTAGAACTTTTACCTACTATTATTTGTTATAATTTCTGAGAGCAGGTTGTCCGAATCAAATATTTGCGATGCTCTTCTATTAAGCTCAACTTTTGACCAGGAGCTTACATGACCTGAAATCGAGGGCAACCCTTGACATACGCCAATGCCACCTTCCCAACACCGATACAGCGACAAGGCGGCGTCGTGATAATGAAAAGGCGGAGCCAGTGAGAACCCGTCGCTTATTGAACCAAATCGGCCTCACAACGTGCTTGAAATCTGCACAAATGCATTAGAGGAAGGTTTTTTGAATGAATTGTGAACTAAAGTCGGCCGTAAAGCGTCACTTGTTCATTTATTATAGAACTTTTATGATAACATCTTGAGAAATTATCGCAAAATGGCAGTTTTTTAAAGAGGAACTGGACCTTAGAAATTGCCAAACTTTTTAGTTTCTAGACCCGCATCTCTCTTTATGGAAATTTTGTTTCCTGTTTCTTTCCATGCTTCCTCATCGAACATGCTAAATGGGGTTGAAGCTGAAATAACAGTAATGCAAGAAATACAGTAGCGTTCCTTCATTGTTAAACCATAAAAATATGGGCACAGCTGCATAAACTACTACAATTTACCCTCATAAAGAGCGTATATGTGAAATTAATGAAAGACAGCTACAGCATAGAGCAAAGGCTTTACGCAAGACAATCTGAGACTAGACTAGATGGAGTTCAATCAACACGCAACAGTGTTTTTGGTGCGCGGTGATGCCGACAACAACAGATGAAAGTTTCCCCAAAACAGCCGCCATGACCAAAACTGATAGAAACCAAAAATAATCTTGCGATCTTCGTTGGACGGGGGTTTTGGGCAGGCTGCCTCTAAATTGGATACAACAAAAGCATGCATACATATGAGATGCTCTTCTATTCCCGTAATGCGTCTTGTTTGAAAAATCCGTTTACTGTCCAAGAATGCAAAAATAACTCCAAACAATAGTAAGAATTTTTAAACTGAATTCATATGTCCGTTAAACATAAAAAATAATAATGCTGTCATTTGCCATTTTGGCAAAACTTAATTAAAACAATAGCTAAAATTCGATAGGCAATCAGTTCAGCAACAGAAAACAGTGAACCAATAGAAAAAGAGATGCTGAAATGTGATTTGACATTTCTAGGCTGCCTGCACTGAGAATGAGCATAAATCATCATAGCAGATTAAAAAAAGGACTAAAACAAATTATGCAATAATCTTACTATTGATGAGAACTGCGGCGTAAGAACGGAAATCCCTTTTTTATTGTATGGAGACTACCTGTACTTTGATGTAAATGTGGTGCATACCAGTACTACAAGGATATCCATGAATTCTTTTCAATTTTTTGATTGACTCCGATAGCAGAAGTCGAATTTAATGTCAGTCTTTCAACTCACTGAGCCTTATTACTTTTACTACTTAAGCAGATGGTTCAGAGTGCACCGCGTTCGACCAACATCAAAACTAGGGCGTTGATGGTAATTTTAGTGAACTCATAATGGGTGATATAAATACATAAACACGGTACTGGGCTGTTCAGAATTTATGTACTTCATAAGAAAAAAAGAAAGACTGCTACAAATGCTCACAAATCCCTCTAAGTTTATTGTTTGGCTTAAATGGAGTCCAGTGAGTGTGTATTATCGCCTCGACAATGCCATATTTCCAGACCAGTCTGAGATTCAAAGACTTTACAAACTTGTACTCAATTTTTAATATTAAAATGATCACTGAGAGTGAGGAAGACCTTTTGTGAGTGGTCTATAGACATAAAGACTGACTGGAAATTGCTGCATTTAATGCAAGAACTTTAATAAAATTCACTCGAGACCTCTGAATGACGATGGATCCACTTGCACTCGGGGTATCTGAGGACCGAAAAATATTAAGTTGACAACACAACGAGATGTACAACACTTTTTGAGTTCTTTTTAGGGATAATAGGCCAGTAGACAATTAAGCGGTGGTATAATTTTGCAGTTCTGGTGAAGATGTGCAAATATGCGCATGTTTATAGTGTACTAGTAAACAGAGCCTGAAGGAAGGTTAGGTTTAGTTGGCGCTACCAGTTATCCCCTGACGGTATATAACATTCTAACAAATGGGTTATCGTAGCCGGTAAGTACATATTGGGAACTGGGAAAAGTAACTCAGAATGGAATCTGTGGAATTCTTGATAAAAGTAACCAGTTAACGTGTTTCACCGAACTTATCATACTTATGTGAAACATACCTTTAAATGCAATGCAATGCAATGCAAAGCAATTGAAGTTCAGTTTTTATTTATATTTTTAAAGAAACTTCAAATCAGCGACGTTTATTAAATATACAACGTTTCAACCGTCCATGGAACTGACACCAAGGTTTCTTGTAATAATACAGTCATCAAAAAATTTCTCTGCAGAATCATTTGGAAGCTAAGATTCCTTAGCAGGGACAGTGAATATTTTATCGGTTTAAATATTACAAGCAGAGCACTTTGAATTCAATTTGATGAATATTAGGTTAGACTGAATCATAACAACCCTGTTTCAACACATTTTTTGAAGTGTGATTCATAAAAATTTATGAATCAGATTAAAAGATGCAACTTTACACTTTGTATTCGTAAACAAGCAGTTTTGGTAGTTATTTTCTTCACAAAGTGATGATGGCATGATTTATTACACATCTTAACATAATAAGTATTTTAACGTTAATATCTCAAGTGAGATATAAACTATTTTGCAAAAAGGCTGCTTGGTCGTGTTTGAAAAACTCCAAAATATGTCGGAAAATTATTTTTTTAAAAGAACCTGTAACAGTAATCAAACTGCAGTTTCAAATCCCTTGTTTAGTAAGATAACGTAAATCACAAATAGTTTGTTGGATTCTTAACAAAAATCGTCAAGTTTTCGTATCTCAAGACCTATTCATGAGCTATCAGTTAGACGACAGTTAAAACAATCCATTAAATCGTGCATGTTTTAATTTCGTGTGAATTCAACATAATTTCATCTTTCAACGAAAAATATATTATCTCATCACGTTAGTATCCTTAACTATAAAAGTGTACCTTTTCAGAAGTTTTTTTTTTGATTTATTTGTTACCACTTAACATCCCACAAATATTGTTCTGGTAAACTATGACTGTCATCCGTTACATAATACCAGTACTCAATTACACATTTCCAGTAACGTTTCTTGGTGTTTTGAGCCATATATTTTTTTGTTTCATGTCGGTTTGAATTGCGAATAATGCGGCTTGCACATGGTTATGTCCTTTGTAAATTGGCCACCTGGATATATCTTGGATCGGCTCTTAGCAAAATCTATAGACACCCTTAATGGTAATTCGAAACGTGCTTCTGTTTGTTTTTTTATTCTTTTGGTGGACAAAGTAAAGTTTTCATGAAAGACAGAGGTCCGTACGATACTTTTTTCTGGTTTCTTTTTGCATCATAATTCAAAAACTCCATTGCGAATAGGGTCCACGTCTTTACAGTGGAATACCTTACTTATTAGCGTAATTTCTTTTTGATATTTCTGATCAGTTTGTGTCAGATTTAACGCATTGCACGTATCTGTGAAATATGGGTTCTCGTGGTTGGAAGCTTTGTGGCTCCACACGCCTTTTTGAAAATAGGGGGCCATGTTTGTCTTATTTGCCTTTTGTTTTAGCCTATATTTCTCGCTGGATGGTCATTACTTTTAATTTAGATTTTATTATTTAATACGGCTCGTTTGTCCAACTTCCAGCCTTTAAAAAGTCGCCTCTTCATAGAGGCTAAATCTACCTTCTATATTTCACATTTTAAAGCTTTTTTCATGCCAACTTAAACATTGTGCTGATTTGTTTTGATTAGATATGCAGTTTGGTTTTATTTTGCGTTACAGATATGGAATGTCGTTCCAAAACAGACCACGACGCCTCGCTGCTCAGTAGGCTTGTTTTGTACTAGTCACCACGTCCCTGTATTCTAGGAAAGCCCTCTCACGCCTTAAGATTGATGACAGTAATAACGAAAGTGAATCAGAGGCTACTAATGAGGTTGAACAATCCGATTATCAGGCTTCTGGGCCATCATCATCCACCTCGACTGCTTCCTCAGGTGAGCCAAGTTCAAGTGAAGTTATTTCGGCTGACGAGAACACTTCTCTCGACGAAGACGCTGGTCCTTGTCCAGATGGGACAAAAATTAAGGCATACGGCCCTACTGTCCCTCCTCTGACTAACTTACTCCCTCCATTCGGCCGCGTTGGTTTCACCTCTAAAAAGCCGCGCAAAATAGCTCTGAATATATTTCGAGAAGAAATAAACTACATTACCTCTGTTTGCAATAAGCATCAACACCCGTTCTCTTTCGTCCCACCGTAAGTTACTGATTTGTTAAACTCTTCAGAAAGTGCGAGTTATCAGAGATCTTGGTGTTTATTGAAAGACAACGCATACTCTTTTCGTTGAATTCCTTAATTGCTGTACCCGAAAAGTATGCTATTACACGCTTACCTCATTGTATTAAGTGAAATTTCAAAATATTTGCCAAATTCTACAACCAGCCCAGCCATGGTATTCCTGGATCAGCAAGAAAGGTTGAAAGTCCCACTTTATGAATTTATTCAAGGTAAATACCTGTCGTTCAGCATTAAAACCATCATCTCTATTTTTACCTGTAGGTTTGTATGACAAAGTGAGGTGTCTGCAAATACGTAATTTCACCCTAATTACCAGCAACAGTAGCTGTGAAACTTTTGCTACCAAATTGATTCTGCCGATTTTCAGACTTCATTGTTTGATACAGTAATCGCAGATATCAGTAGGCCAATAATGAAGAGCTGCTTTTGCAGTGTTTGTAAGTTTTGTGTCGTCCGGACCTGAGTATTGAACCATTGTCCAATTTGCAAATTGACCTGCGAAAAACAGGCCCAGGTATAGACAGTGGCTTCTATTTCAGCAGTCTTACATGGTATGGCATCCACGCCTCCCGTATGGTGACTGAGTATCAGGTACTGGCGAGGCCAGGCTGTAATTCGAGTGATGCAACACTTACTACGTATCTTCCACTGCCTGAATCAGTGAATTTTACCTACACAGATTCTACTGCTTACAACGTGAATTTATCTTTTCAGAAAAAAACATTATTTACACAGGAGGATACGTGAAATGCCTCACCTGGTCCCCTCCTTACGCAGATGAGGAGGGAATCACATTATCTTTCGTCCCCACTTATTTGGCTGTTGCCTCTTATCCCAACACTGGTGTACGAATTGACCTTAGTCACCCTGTTACCGCTGGGTTTGGTCTTATCCAAATATGGTCTTGTACTAATCTCGCTTTAACTTCTGAGTAAGTCGGCTGCTACCTTAAGGGTTATATATCAATGAAGATTTCCCCTTAGTGTGAAACCAAAATAAATTCCGTTTTGCTGCAAGGTTGAAATATCGAACTTTGGGTTTTGGTGGCATTAATAGGTGAACTCATATGTCTCATCGACTGTCTTTAATTTCCGCCATAAATATATCGGAAATATATCGCAACGTTACCTTAATACCTATGTTAGATTTTCTTAAATCAGCTGAAATTGTGTTCCCACCTTTACTCGATGTTCCTCCGATCGCATCCACCGCTTCACCGAATCTCTTTCGTGCAAAGTGCTAGTATAAACTATTCTGTGCCAGTGAGCTTGACTATACTTACATGGAACACCTTCACTTGCACATCACCGCAGGTTTCAACGTGGTGTCTGAGATCGTATCCATGAATCTCTGTAGGTAGACCTCTTTCGTCACTTGTACTCTCGGCAAATTCTTTCATGCAACCATAATGAAAATTCTCTCTTTTGGCTTTGCTGATCCGTGTCTTCAATTACAGTTACGTAACAGAAACCCCACCTTTCGTATTCCCGATTTTGTTTTTATTCTGGTGGAGGACCCTCAGTCGAGGTCGTTGAATGGCCTAATGTTTCATTTGCAGACAATCGCAACCTCAGTTAAAACCACACTTTTTCCTCGCTCATGACTGGGGCTTCGTCATGGACTTGCAGTGGCTGCCCGTTCCTGTTCAATGCGCTAATAACTGTTCCAGTGGGGAGGAAACAAGCTGCCCCTTGGCCTACCCCTCACTAGAGGCGTCCCAGAAGCAAGCCTCACAGCTAATAAGTGCCTTAGCAGGGCATCTAATTGCTGCTTGCACTGATGGATTTGTTCGTGTCTTTCCTATTCCTGCTACAGATAACCGACCAAATATGCCGCCCGAATTCAAAATTGTACTGCCCACACAAATTTCAGCAGATCGTGTTCCAGAAAATGTGTATCGGTTTAAACCGAAGACCGTTTTTCGGTTGGCGCCCAGTTATGGTAAGTGCTTCCTTCTCAAATGAATTACAAATATCTAAGCGTAATTGACACGTCTTCTCCAGTAAAATTCTGCCAAACCTCTAATTGAGGCGCTTGAGAGAACAGGAACACGCATCCTACTAGTCGAAGAGTAAATTGAGAATTGATCCGTCATTGCGATTCCTGAAGTAAATTGTGCTATGGGAAGTAAAAATACCTAACCGCAGAAGTCAAATCAGATAAATTTAGCTGCTAATATGCAAACAGTTTAGGATTTACTCTCATGCAGTACCTTCAAAGGGTCGGAATTCAATCTTTTTGTGTAGAGTCCAAGTCAAGACGTAATGTTTAACCTGACATTTATTTACTGGTGCTTTTTGCATCGAAGCTACCGTTTTGCTTCTTAGTGCGGTATTAGCGATTAAAATTGGACAACCAACAGCATCGTTCTAAAGTCTACGCAGGAAAGTGAACCAAACGGCCTACCTTTGTGTGCTGAAAACCTCTTTCTGTTGTCACATCATGCTGTATTTCCTCCTGTCTTTTGTATGCTATGCATACTGGATTTGCGTGTTTATTTTTCTTCACAATCATTGACACATTTCCATCCCGGTATTTTTTCTCTCAAGTTGCCCAAAAAGACTGCCGTTGTAAGGACGGTTTCTTCCCAGGCACGAGACCGAGGTTCACGATGTGTTAGTGAAGTGTGGTGAAATTGTTTGAGGTAATCGATCTAAAGGCATTTATTAACAAAAATAAACGTCGACAATACACAGTTGCTTATTGTCTTTGAAAACACTTCGAAGTGTTACTTTGCTGTCACTATCGTGTCATATGAATTTAGGATTGACTCTGTCTCAAATGGTTATTTCAGATATTCCTCCTTGGCTTGGCTGGCCGAACACGTTTGCCATAAGAAGCGAATTTCCCCACCGCCTTATGGTGGCCTACACCAGTGGTAAGTCGAATTCGCCTAGGACTTCAGCTCTTAGTTACACAGCGTGTGCTCCTTTCAAAATGTCCAAACGTTGGCATTGAACACATAATTAATTAGTGAAGACTCCTATCTACTTACTTAGTGAAGTCTAATACGATTTCTCAGAAAGTAAGCTTACAAACGTCGAATATGTGAGTTATAAATGTGTTGCATTTACTACATTAGGACACCTAGCATTCTACAACCTCTCAGAGTTGAGCACCCACTTTGCCAAACTCGACAACCGTCTCCTTCGACCAATAATTCTTACGCATTTAATTCCTGGCCCTTTTACCTCTATCGCCTTGCATCCCCTCTACGAAAGCATCGTTGCTGGACTGGGTATGTTTGTTTAGTTTTGGCTGTTCACAAACTGCGTCGTTTCGTGTGTTACTCTGTGTCCCTCGTCCATCGGCCTTAGTTTTTGTGCTATTTTCGATAAGATAAACGTCGTAGCCATCTGATATACGATAGTGATTACAGTTTGGGTCGAAATGTGTGCAAAATTAGGCCAAAATTAGAATGCTTATAACAAATTAATAACGCGCTCGCCTATCAATTTAACTACCGATTTGTAAGCCGTGAAAAGCAATAAGTCTAGGATGGGTTGATTGGGTAAATTGCACTGGTTTTTTTATGCAAACTGGCTCCTCATCTCTCACAAAGGCCTCGACCGCGACATAAACATCTGGGACTTCGAGGACCCCGCGTGCATTGAAGCCGGTCTGCCGGAGCTCACCTGGCCCACAACGCACATGGGCTGGGGCGGTTGCGTTGTGTGGCCTCGGCCTGGGGACTGCCTTTGGGTGGGTCGAGAGGAGTACGTTTTCTCCTTCACCCATAATTCCGCTCGTGGGGGAGCAGTCTCCTTGGTTGGACTGAAGAAGCCTTCTGACGTGCCCCCTCGTATGCGAGCCTACACTGCCTGTTTCCCAATCGTCAGCCCTGTCGAATGCTCCCGTTACTGTCTTGAAAAAGGATTCGAAGCCACGACGGTGCGTTCTCCAGCTGGCGCTAAGACTTATCCTGCTGGGTGAAAATCATAGCTTCACTTCTCACATACTAGTCGTGCTTAAAGAATAATTTGGATTAGAATTTAAGCTTATCTAGTGTGGCATGTATGTGAACTCAGGTTTCAGGTACTTTTGGGTTTGCCGTTTTACGAAATCGGCCTTATGACTGCATCCGCATCGATCATCGCCTCACTTTGTGATGTGCGTCCAGATACGTTAACCGATCCCTGTACTTCTGTGTTAGTGTACCAATGTTGTGATGTTGCTAAAATCATAATTTCACCACGCCCAACCACTTTGACTATGTAGCTACTTGTGAGATGCAAAATAACATCACTTGATTTCGGGAAGGCAGTAGTCTGCTTGACTTTCAGTATGCTTGGGCACTTTGAAAGGTAGTGTGTATATCCGTTCAACTAAAGCTATTCACACTTTTAATCAGCCTTCGAATCGGTCATATAAGGCCTGGCTCTGTCGCAGAGCATACTTAGTGGCCTTAAGTTCAAGATTTGGCACTATTTGGTAAGTAATTTTGCTGTGAATTGGATATTTTAGTGTCTTGACTATTCAGAATCGTTGGCGTTCCTGGCCCAGGGCGACACCAACGGCGAAATTCGGTTCCACTCCTGGGTGCCCAAACCGCGACGTGTGATGCGGGAAAAAACTCGCATTGCGATACAGGCAAGTCAAATTATCTCATGTTAAAGGCTTGCGCAATAAATACGTATTCTAACCCGGAAAAACGTGGACGGTGGTTATTTGCCTTAAAGATTTGAAAGTAACTAATCACTTAGTGGGAAATACATAAAATAATCATTTTGCTGTCGTCCATAAGAGTGACTAAGTAGCATTGTTGCTTAATCCACGAAAACGGTTTTACGTTGTTGTTTTTTTTTTGAAAATTTGGCCATTGAGGCTAGAGATTCCTGATCAACAAATAAGCATGGCCTGCTCATCAGGGCGATTCCTTGAATGTCAGGATGCACACCTTTTAGGGAGTAATTTGTTTCATCCCCTGTCTCTTCTTGTTCTTTCAGAAGAACCATCGAACCTATCAGTGGATAATGCGAAAGCGGAAACACCAATGCCCAAAGGGCGAAAATGGCGAGGATCAGCCTCTGCCTCCATCGGCAGTTGACATCACTGACGAGCTCAACTTTCTCGAATTGAACGCCCTCGAAGAGCCCTTTGAAGAGCAAATCCGACAAAACTGTGAACTATGTGGAGAAGGCGGTCAAACTCTCTGTTGGCACAAAGTGAACGAGTTCTTTGAATTTGTATTTCGCGTAAGTGATTGAGTTTAGTAAGCTGTGTTCTTCCGATTTCTAAATGCCTAACTTTCGTGGTTACTGGCCACAAGCTGTTGGGGATGTCAGCATTTCCCAATACGACTGAATTAACATTGTGAGTTGTAACGTCTATTCCTTCAAGTTCTGCTCACCTGATTACAACTGTATTGTCGTTTCCACCCTTCCTTCACTGCAACAACTCATCGTTCGGTGTTACTTACTCAACATATTTAAGCAGACACATCAGAGCGTCTACTAAACTTCTGTTTTGTCGTTCCGTTTTTGGCTCATCCCGTACTCGGCCCTTTTGGTTCAGACAGTACTAGTCTTCTCTTTATTCCGGGGAGTCAACTATGAGCTCGAGGCTTTGCATCAGCACAGCGGGAAAAACGTAACACAAACAGACGGGCCGTCTTGATTGTCAGTTGTGGATGATGCATTCAAAATCCCAACCTACCGTAAATTTAGCAAGAGCAAAACACATCAGTGTCAAATCTTTCCGACTGGAAAAGGACATGTTTGGCAATGGTTTTATTAGCACAATTGTTGTTTCTCTTTAATAGGAAGGCGTGGGTTTGCAGAAGAGCAAATTTGACTTCATCAACTCCACTTTCTCAAGTATAAGCAAGGTGCGTCTTTTGCGCTATCAACTAAGTTCTCCACTCTGTCCTCTTTAGTGTCACATTGGTTTCCTCTCTGTATCTAACTACGGCGTAACATTTGTTATCTATAAGTGCACATCGTAGAAACTATTATATGATTACCCAAATATTTTTTTACGTTGAAATAATTACTTCAGACACTTTGTTCACACCCTTTTTCCTGCTAAAAAGGCTTCATGTCGCTGCTTCATTTGCCATGCTACCACTAATAAGCGGTTGATATCGCCGCTTGGGCTGAAAATCAACTCGAGCTGCATTCGTTCTCAAAGTTGTTACTTCCCCCTTAACTCGATTTCAAAGAATCTGCGTTTGGTTTAACAGTTGGATGCATCATTGAAGAAGTGTACGAACATGTACTGGGGTCATAACAGGTGAACTAGAGAAATAAATAATATTTCCTTGTAAATCTGCTCCAGGTAGGTTCTGACGCTTTTCTAATGTTCAAGAGCCAGTTGTTTTAGTAGTTAGGCGATTTGTTAAAAGTGGTTATTGTGTTGGCGAAAAAAAGTGTACGTCATGGGTTAGCGTAAATAGGTAAATATAAATCGTCTATTGCTTCTAAGAAGATTCGCTTGTATTCCGTTGGATTGTTTAAATCTTTTCGTGCACCGATCCCAAACATCATGGCTTTCAAAACTGGTAATGCACAACGCCCTATTCTAGAAGTGGGGTTCTCCTTCGACAAAGCTAATTAATTTACGTTCTGGTGTCGCTTTTGAAAAAGGGCGGTTCAATCTTGCCACATTGTCATGTCTTGTGTTTATGTCTTGGCGCATAGCTTGCTACCTCGCCGAACCCCGCCTCAGCCAGTTGGATAGCTGTGGGGACCGGATTCGGCATCGTGCAGCTTATATGCCATGAACAATTTTACCACTCAAGTATGGACGTCACACTGGGACGCCCTCCCCTCCCCGACGGTCCCAGGAAGGGCGGTTTTTACACCTCCACCCAGAACGACACCACCTCGTCTTCCGGCGGTGATTCGGACAGTCGAGCCGACGACAGCGAAGCAACTATTCCACTCCGTGAAGAACGTCTCTCGTAACGGGGTGACAGAAACGTTTTATTTTTGTACTTCACCAGTTTCTTGCTTATTCCACACACACACGCACACAATCACATTACGCTGCATAATGTCTATATTGCCATAAATGAACCTAGATAAGTGTAGCTACATCAGTTTTGTGCAGGTGTGAGGGTCGTGTTTTGCCGAGGTACCCCCGTATCTTATCGGTATTAATAGATTTGGTTCGGGTCCCAGATACTCCGTTGCCTGTCGAGTGCTTGTTTGGCAACCCAACAAACCAGGTTAGATAAAAATTAGATTTATTAATGTCATCTGAATAGAGGGATCTTTAAACACGATAAGAAGCGTTCGCTGCATTGTCATTGTTTTCGTCGTTGAACGATTTCAGTACACCGCCAGTTCGTTCGATTATCTCAGCAATTGTAAATGATTTCCCTGAAAATAAACAAGCCACGGTTCATCAACGGCTACTTTAATGTTTTGGGACTTCGTTATTGCGCCCTTATTAGCAAATGAGAAACGCCCTACTACCGATATGGGTCGTGATTTCGCATCCTCACATTCACGTGGATCAGGTGGCGAGCACCGCGAACACGTGGAACTTGAAACGTGCTTACAAATAAGCTTTGCTACAATAACTGAAACGCAAGGAACTAAGCAATTTCCTATATTTATTTGGCTATTTGAATCTGTAACAGCGTGCAGGCAAATTTCACTCTTAATCATGCCAAGAAAATTCGGTGACTTAGACACTATTAATTTCCTGGGAATTTATTACTACGGCTTTGGAACTTAAGACGCTAAAGTTCGTCCAATGAATGATGAAACCGATGTAAATTGGTCCTGAAACAATCGTTTTAGCATCAGGACATGGTCTTGAAACTCAAGTACAAACAACCTCACCTTTAGGTATTTTATAGGTGGCTTCCAGACCATCTGGATTCGATGGGGTTTTGCAGTCGTTTAAAGGGTCTTTTCGTAGACAACTGTCGACTTCAACTGAACTGAAGTAAGCAGCCGACTATAAAATAAAGACACTTAAAAAACATCCAAGTAAGCTCGTAAAATAATGACAGTAGTAATACCTCTGGTAGGTCGTGCATCCCCAGTTGATATGCAAAAAATGACCGCGTCAATAAATTGCTTATCTGAAAAAAATAAATTCGTTTGCTCAGTGATGGGTAAAAGAGGAGCAATTGTGCTTTTAGGCAACTTTTCGTCACCTGAAGCGCGAGGGCAACTTCGTCCGCGCAGCGTTTGTAGCACAGGTAGCGGACCTCGTCGTGTATGCTGATGCAGAGGCGGGCACGCAGGTTGAACTTCTTTATTAACCAGGCCATGGACACCAGTAGACAATGAAGGTAGTCAACTGCTGAACTCTGCACAACCCAATTTATCCGACTAGGAAGAAACTACGTAAGAAAATAATCAAAAGTGTTAATCGTTAACGACTCTACCGGGTGTCTCTGAGCTTTTATTTGCGTTGACCCAACGCACATCCCTCTTTATAACAATAGTTAACTATAAAATGCGTGAAACGCATATTTACACTTATAGGACTGGTTAGTTTCTAGGTTGCGATAGGAATTTGGTTTTGGCTAAAACGAACACACTGAAGCCTCTCCCCTGAGGCCAGTTTACAAAGGTTTAAGTAAAGCCTACGTCATCTTGGACCGCCTTTGGTGTCAGCGCGCGAGTTATTTGCGCGCCTAGCACTGGGGTGCGTGGCTCAGGACTCCGAGCAATCGCCTCGAGCGCATTGAAGACGTGGGATTCCGTTCCTCCCCTCCAGATGGATTTGTACTCCACTTTTCCCTCCGAGTTGTTTTGCGAGGGCACAGACACGCGGTATCCTTTCGTAGCGCGCATCAGCTTTTCGGCCTTCAAACTGGCTTCCTCCGGCTAACAGAATAAATAAAACCATCTATTAGTATTTTTACTTTGAAGTCAGATGCAAGAAATGCGAGCAGCAAACTTACCCGTATATTTGATTGAAATTTGGAGAGCAAATGTTTTGTAAACTCGACTCCTGATCCGTAAAGTCGGGCATAATTCAATACCTTAGCCTCGTTACGCTTGATTCCGATCAAGTTGGCTGTCTTCGTATGCAGATCCGTGCCCTTAGCTTTGCTACCCTCCAGTGTCATCCAACCATAGGGAGTTCCGCCTGCAAAATAAAGAACAACGTGTCCATCAAAGAATTGGTCACGCTAGTAGGGGTATTGGTAATGTTGATAAAAAGTTACGTCTTTTGCACGGAGGATTACTGACCTCCATTAAAATTTGGGAATGTATATTTGACCTTATGAATGGCTCGGAAGTAACCAAGAAGACGGACATACAGATATCTGTTCGAACATCAACAAAACAATCGGTGTAGGCATAAACCGCAAATTATTCCAAAGAAAGCAGGACTTGCCCTGGAATCCAACTTTGGAGTCCCCGATAAGAGATGCAATCCACATCTCTTGGGAGTCTACATCAGCGCCAACAATGCAGTATCCGGGCGGCGCCTGAACCATCGCCTTGATTTCGCTGCCTAGACGTTCGGGTTCTGCATTGCTGGCCGTCAACCAAAGCGGTTCCACTGCACGACGAGAGATGGTTCCAGCGGCTATCACTTGAGGTAAGATAGCTCCGTATAGCTGACCACGAGGTGCTGCTTCTTCATTAAGCGAGCTGAATAAGGAAATGGGCCCAATCGAATTTGGCGGCACATATTATCTGGCTGCTAGTATGTTACAAATTTTATCAATGCGTATCTTTTAAAAAAAAGAGGAAAGTCGTAGGAGTTTGCTCCCTACCATCGCTTATTTACCTTCAAATAATGGCTCAGTCACTTCAAACTAGAAAATCATTTTCTCAGTGGTAGGTCCAACAAGATGCAGATCAGTGTCAAATCGACAATTCGCAAATGTATATCAAGTAGACCCCATGCATCCGTTTTAATGCATAATGACCTTATGCGCAATCAAAATGTGGGCAAAGTGCATCCAGTATTTGAGGATGGATTGATACGCCGCAACATTAAGGCAATTTTCTGAAATTCTAGTGAGGTTTGACAAACAGCACAGATACAATTGACTTACGATTGAACTGTGGGGGGCAACAAGCGTGTTGGAAGAAAGACATACATTTGCGACCTAAAAATAGGAAATAAAAGTTGTTTCAGCGATTTGGATAATTGATGTCTACTAAAACCAAAAGGGGACTTGAGATATGAAAGCCTTGAAATCGTGCACAAGAGTTGGATGGAATAAAAGTCTACTTGGAAACTGAGGTTGACAGCAAAAAGCGCAACCTGTGTATATACACCTGCAATAGACTTTACTTAAGTGTCAGAAATACATTACACCAAGAACAATAGTAGGGCTAGAGGTACGTAGTGGACGGACATTCTAGTGGAAACTGCCCACTTATGAATTAGACTGGAATGTGTGCGTGTCGGTGTCAACGCAGCATATTATACCCAGTATTTACATGACTCGCTTCGAATAGCTCTGCCAAAAGGAGGCTCGAATGCGATCTCGCAAAATTTGATCCGCAGCCTGGTTCTCGCCTTCGCCGGATGTCTGAGCACTGTGAAGGCGTCCTGAGGCGATGTGCACTTGAAAGGGCTTGGAGAGAGGTGAGCCCACAGGCAAACCTTGGCCACCCTACAGGCGAGCAAGACAAACAAGGCGCTAGTGAAGCAACGACGCAAACCCTGCACACTCAGGTCTAACGTATTCAGGTTAGCTGAAGCCACAAAAGTAAAGCTAAACGATGTGGGCTATAATTCATGTTAACAATAAATACACTAATCTCGCTCGGGCGTACTTCGGCTTTGGACAGATTTTCGAATCAGAACCATACAACAGCCTCTGACTATTTCACAGACCAGTTGAGATCCCTTATTGACAACTCTTTTAAAGCAATGTTAAAATTGTATGCGAAATCCAGTTCGAAGAAACATTTGGCCTACAGCCTATGTGTAGCACCGCCAGGCCATTGTCATCCAAAAAATTACAAAACAGGGTAATACACTAAACGCAACCTCATTCGGGAGTGGACAAAACCAACAGGTCGCAATTTCCGGATTGATTGTATCTGTGGTTGTGCGACGATGAATTTTTTGACGGCCAACCATGCCACACCGTCGTGTATCGTAGCGATGCTTGTTTTGCCAAAACAGGGCACCTTTAACCTGTAAATATGAAAATGTTTGAGAACTACACATAGAAACGAGACAAAAAGTTTGGTATGGAAAAATTCGGTTTCTTACTTGGAGTTCGCCCAAATATTCATAGATAGGTAATGTCAGTTTCTAGAGGAAATAAAAGCTAGTTTAGATCTGCTTCAACTATTTAAGCACTAACGCACCACATGCGTTTCAAACTGAACACTTGCGAACAAATTGGTTGGTCTATACCAAAAGGATAGCCCTTTTATTTTCCCTGAAAATTCAGACATTATAATCAAAACAATTAAATATTTTGGTAACTTACTTCTGTTGCAAATTGTTCCACTTTACATTCCTCCGACACTTGCTTAAAGGATGCAATTAGGCGATGCATGACATCGAAGTCCAGAGGCATTACTTCGACGCTACGACGAAGTTCATCTAGCAAGAATTTGTCCCGGGGGGTCGGGTCTACACGATTTTTAAATGCTACGCGTGAATTCAGGTCAAAAAGGCGTTTTTCAATTTCTTTTTCCCAGTACTGGAGATATTCCCTGTATGACAAGAAACATTAGTGTAAACAAAACCATCAAAAGATCGAGAGTATGGCTTCATTAAAGATAAACCAAATAAGCTTAAAAATGTACTCAAACACAAGAGAATGAACCTGTAAGGAAACTGTAGTAGCCGTGGACCAGCCGCAGCGGTTTTGACGACCGTGATACTAGGTAAAATTTGTGATTGTGGCGATTGAATACTGAGCGCATGACTCGATCGATTTTCTTTAAGGTTGGAATTCTGTTTGTAGAACTGAGGATCTCCAACAGGCTTGGGGACACGTCCAGGAATGAGCGTACCCCATTTCAATGTCTACAAATTTTAATTAATGTAAACCCACGTTTATACCTGATCGAAATGCAAAGGCAAACCATTCCAGCAAAGTCGCAGTAGTTTGGGAGCAATTTTCATCTGGGCTGTTACCAACGTGGGTCCTTCCTTATAATGATCCTTTATCGGTTTTGGAATGAGTTCTCGATACCACCTTAACAAGGATACATTAAAATATTCAGAATGTGGAATATATGAAAAGCATACTTTGGCAAAGAAGCAATATATTGGGCGTCCTCTGATTTCTAAAATGCAATGAGACATGGTAAATTAAAGAACAAAATAGAAAAATGAAAAAAAAACAAAACAAATTACAGATGCAGGTTTTTTGGGCTTTGACCAATCCAAGTCCCAGAGCCAAGGATCTCTTTCGTAGCTAAAGAGAAATCAGAGGCAATTATTCGATAAGGATTACAATACAACTAATTCTAAATCAAACTTATACTATTACCTTTTGTCATTTCCGTTGTGCCTTTTTAATGCATCCTCGGCCAGTTTCTGCAGCATAGTCTTCTGTTTGGTGTTCAGATCAGCGTAGGCCTGATTAGCTCGTTCTTGGAAATCTACCCACGACCTGTTCACAGGCAAGTACATACTGCCCATTTCTAGCAATCCGTAAAATGTTAGTGGATGTGGAAAACTAGAAAAATAGCGATAATTAGTCCACTCTTATTCAGGAGGATACCGTTCAGTGAAAAGCTTCCAGAGACACTGAAAAATGTCGAATGTCATGTGGACATCAAGCGCACAGTAAGTAACGAGTTTCTAAAAGCAAATACGATCAACGGTTAAATCTCAATAGAAAAGTGTGGTTAAAGAAAACCTAAACACAGTTTTACCTGAAAATTTTTGATGACGTCTTTTCGAGAACCTTTTTCGAAAATAACCCGCAATGACTTATCTTGAGGCGGATCCTTCTTACAGTAGAGTTTGTAAACTTCAACAAGGCTATTTAAACTGGCTTCTTTAATCCATTCTAAAGACTAGAAGAAAATATTTAGGTTTCAAAACCCAGACCTCCACGTCAGACTGGTTTGTTGAACCACGTTTAGCATTGAGTTCCGCAACAAAGTCCTTAAAAAGCTTGTTATTATAGAGATGTTTGTCAGAAGCCATCTTTATATGCCTCTGCGTACTAGTTAGACCGGAAACGCATATGTGTAAAGACATCGTATCTAAAAACCGAAGCCCTGTGGGCTAAAAGAGTAATGTATTCTATCGTGTTTACATCAGTCAGGTACTCCTCGGTGATGCGCGCCCGATCGTAACTGACAAAGTGTCCAACAATGCATTTAGGAGAAGACAAACTTGTTCCTGGACTATATAACGGTATCAGATCGGCCAAAGTAACCATATTCGTCGGTTCCACAGGGGGTTCGAAAAGTCTTGGGGAAACCCATAGATACCAGCCGTTCACAGACGCCGCAACGGCAATAATGGGAGCGTTACTTTCCTTAACTAGGACCTCGGTGTCAAAAACTAATCCCTCTTCAGATGGACAATCAACAGAGATTGCAGTTCCGTTTGCGTAGCTTGTCCAGCCTGGGATGAATTTCCAGTGGGTTGGAGGTTTAGGAAGTTTGGAAAGACTACGAATGCAATTAAAATAGGGTTTGGATAATTCTGACGCGATTCCCTCGAAGTGGTGTTTAACATCAGGTCCCAACAAGGGCGGTAAATTAATGTACATTGCTGCATCACCCCCACTGCGCTCGTACGCATTAATTCCATGTTCACTGAGTTTATCACATGCTTCTTTGGAAACGGTATATGATGGGATCCTTTTAGAAAAAAGAACTTCTTGCAATTTTCTATCTATCATTTGAATGTTGACTTCATTGAAAACAGCCTCTTGGAACAATTGTGGCAATAGTTTCGCCGGAGCATGCTGTCCAAGCAACGAGTATAGAATACGGCACAGACGCATCCAGAAGACAAAACAACCGGTCGCGATCTGCAAATTTATTGGATGGAAAGCATATACAAAATGGTAAAATTTTAAGCACCTTGAAAATTTATTGATACAAACATTACCATTATTACAGCAAAATATTGACATGGTTTATTATGCATAAAGATTAACATAAGTACAACCATAAATGAGATTTGTTAAAATTATTGCTTATTTTATAAAAAGGCTCGAAAATCATTATCTGCATTCCTATTTCTTCTTAACGCACTAAATTTATTCTACGGAAGTAAAATAATTTTTTTTTCAGTATGACAAATTTGGTTTATATGCTTTTCTGCCCTTTTAAAAACAGGAGCAACAAAATTTTATTGAGTATTAGGAGTTCAATTTTACGTACATTGCGATTCACGAAGATTATCAGCACCGTGCGAATATATCTCTGAAAGCTAAACATTGATTATATTGACGAATTTTTTTCTGTATATTTAAAGATAAAAGTGATTCAGTGTGCATAGAATGCTCTTCAGGAAATAAAGTAATGATTTAGAAGTGTGTGTACTAAATTCTACTATTTCAGTTAACTTAATTCAGGTTTCTTTTTCATCCACTACAGTGAGTGAACTACAACTGCATAAGATCTCTGTGCACTAGTAACATGGTGTTCAAGCTGGGTAATAAATGGCCTTTTTTCATTGTTAAATACCTTCACATCTACTCCAAGATATCCGCAATAAGTTGATTGATTTCATAAAACGGTAAGCACGATTATGATTTAAGTCACAGACATGACTTTCGCGCAAATTTTGACATTTTAACAGTATGTTTAAAATCATTTTAAACTGGCAACTTTTCGTCCCATTCCTCTTATTCGCCTCTTTACGTTCAATGATAGATTTTGTGCTTATGTACATTATTGTAATTTCTGGCGAAATCCCGACTTACGACAATACATGATTAAGCCAAAAACGCACTTCTTGATAGTCCTTAGGTAATGGAAGTTTAAGGTTTTTAATTTAACGTACGGTTTTTCTTGATTGAACCTCATGGTGTGACTGCAAGGGGGAACTGCTTTAACTAAACCGGAATCATACCTCGAGAATGTAATCAATAATGAACAAATTTTACTAGTCCTGATTTTCGAAAGTTGTATCACAACTTTTCTGACCATGCTCGCATGTCAAACTTAGTTTTTAAAAGAATAATCGAAGCATAGATGACTAAACGCATAGATCCCGAGTTTGCCAGTAGTTGGAAATCTAACTTATTTTTTTGTAAAACCAATTTTGTAGTTGGGAAGTAATATAGTGAGCGCCTTATAAAAATTCCCTCAGTGTGAATAATGTTTCAATCCAAACCGTTTAATTCTTTTTACGTCTAACAGGTACGATGTTGTGTTCACAAACGATGTAAACCAAAAGTTAAATAACATTGACACGCATGACTCTAATCAAACAATTTATATATACATCTCTATATGATGAGGAATTTTGCAAAGTAATACCTGACATTTACGTCTATTGTCATGCACGCTTCTAAAAGAGGACAGTAAAACCAGCCACCAACTGAGCGAAGCGACTTCATTGTGGATCGTAAGTTAAATGCGGATAAATTTCGTGAAAAACATGAGTATAAATAAGCTACCGTGCGAATTCCTATTAGTAAGCTCCTACTGCCTTACAACCCAAGGGTCCCTGAAGGGGAAGTATTATATTTGTTTACGTTATATTTTTATGAATCGACATTTTAGATAAATGGACGTCTATAGGTCTTTCATTTTATACAAACGCAAGTTTGCTGGAACTAATGGGAATCATGATAACGACTTGAATCCACTTTCCTGGTTTACAGATATATGCCTCGAATATTGACATCCCTTTACTTAACTTCCAATTACCGACATAGCATTAGGCAAATATTTGTCGAAGTAGCTATAAATACAGTATTGGGTACTACGCCGCCTTCATCAAACTGATATTAATATAATCGACAGATTTGAATGACTAAAAGTCAGGTGATGGCCAAAGAACAATATTCTAGCACCGAACAAGCGATATTTAGCCCAAAACCATGAGTATTTTTGCATATTAAAGAAGCGATCAAGCCTGAAATGTCACCTTCATACAATACTTAAAGAGCGCCATTCGAACTCTAGCTGACACTCAAATCCATACCTAACACCAACCAAATTCTTCCTGCACTTTTCCTCTCTGGTAACATTTGGGCAACAAGTAAATTCCACAAGCTATTTTTGTACGTCACACAGCCTCTTATGATCAGAACCCCAACGGACATTGTCCCCTGGTGCACGTCTGCGACTTAAAAGCAGTCGTGATCTCGTTCACAAGCAAAACTGACGGGTTATGTAGCATACGGTTGTGTCCGTTCTATCTCTGGTCCTCCCATTTTCCAGAAAACAACCGATATATGGTTGATAGTGCGGTGCATTCATTTAACGAAACTTTTAAAGCAATGCATGCGACGCATGCTTTAGTTTTTCCGTAGAAACATTGGCAAAGAATAAGCACACGTTAAGTAACATTCCGCAAGAGGAAATTTGCAGTACATGAACTGTAAAAACGAACGGAGCATGAGAAATGTCCATGATTCGTGAAAGAATGTTCCAAAGTCAGCGTACATTAACCCTTTTGACAATTGCTTTTTTTCCAGGAAAAACGTCCTCGGGGACATTTAATGGGGCTAAGAAAGAGAAAAAAATTATATGACACGTAACAGTTAAGAGAACATTTTTAGAGAAAGAGCGCACCTTGAACACTGTCGACCCTCGACGTCACTCCAGTCATCTGGGGTCGCGAAATGCGGCTGTTTTGTCGGCACTCTCTAAGTAAGTGAGCTTTCCATGATTCCTCGTTATTATTCCCCGCAAAACTATCGTCTACCAAGTCGGTGTGACACAGGGGACAACGCAGATCTGGGTTGGGGGCTGCCTTGCAAGAGTTGTGTGTGACAAAGGAGGCATTTGAGACGGCTTCGCTACAGCGTTCACACCGTCGATAGCCGCCCACTTTGCTGGACTCGGGGCATTCGTGTAGCAGATGATCAGTCAATCCGGATATTTCGACAACCTGGAAGTAACATAGTCGTCTGCTTAAAATGCTAAAGAACGCCTTTTAATGTGCCACTCCTTCTCTTCTTAATTCATGTAACCAAGTTAAAAATTTACGGAAGTAAAATGACACGTGCCACAGTCGAAAACACGGAAATAATGACATAACCCTTCCCATGATTATAACAATTTGGCGCCCAAGTAGGGGACAAATGTTTTGAGGTGACATCAGTTTCGTGTCAGTAAGATAGCCGTAACATTGACGACATTTAACGGCACGTTCCCCTTAATTTTGACGTGATTTATGGCGAAATGACAGGAAAGAAATTTCAAATGTCCCAGCTCCTAGTAATTCTTCTAAGCACAGTCGTGATTGCCACCTACGAAAAACACACCTGCTTGCAATTTGGACATCGCCGCAGCATAGGACAAGCCTTCCAGTAGTGCATATCGAGAGCCTCTTCAGTGAATTCGTCATTCTGTTCTCCACAAAAAATGCACGTCTTGTCGAGACTTAGCAGGAGGTCTAATTCACTTGCCGTTGCAGCTGGAGAAGCCATTGCTATTGGAGAGGGTTTTGTTAGCACTGGATCAGGCAATTTGGGTGCTGTGCTTGTAATTTTTGATGATGACACAGGAGGCCGATTCTGTTGTCCAGATCGTAGGTTTGTCTAAACGAAGTTGAACGAAAGTAGCAAGGAAAAATTCACTTTTTGTGCAGATATGCATTTCTAATTTAACCACGAATTACAACTGACTTAGTCATCGAATATTACTCTGCCGTGGGTCGTAATTAGCATCTGCATAAAAGCTTTGCATTGCTAGAAACCTAATTCTTACGAAAACTGAAATTCAGACCGAGGATACATGTGAGATTACGTGGTCAATACTCCGGTGGTTTGGTTGACCAAAATTGTGCACTTGATAAATACAGGGTTCGGAGCACAAAGACAGCTGGATGCAAATCAAGGCTAGAAAATAGCTAGCTTCAAACCCAGAAAGTGGAGCAAGCACCTCTTCGTGTGGTCTTTGGGGCAGCTTGTGGGATGGCGGTGAAACAGAAGAGTGTTCACGACCATCGATTCTATCGAATTTAGCGTATATCCTTCTGTACAGCGGTTGGCGTTGAGCCTCCCAGTCGTTTGGCGGCATAATTAGGCGAACTAAGGCCCTATCTTCGGCCCTATACAGCGCCACAACCAAAGCTTCTGCAAGTTCACGGACCTGCGGAAAAGAAAAACAGTGAACAGCGGAGGGCGGCGGTTGTGTATAAAAGCGTCCAAAATATGGGAGACGGAGAGAATAGTAGATTAATGCTGATATCCGAATGAGCAGAATCATAGTCAAATAAAAATTGATTAAAACAACTGTAAAGATATTTCACATCCAAATTAAACTGCGTTTTCCCTACCGGACTAGCTTGTCTTTGATGTGGATGTTAGATTTGTGAAATTGGGCCTCTACAGCCTTCTAAAAACCCATGAAAAGTTGTGCAGTATGCTTAAATACACTTTAGGAAGTCAAACCTGGAAAGTATTGATTGAGGGCTAACTGTTGTGTGGATCTACCAGCGATTCATAAACATTACTATCACATTTATAAATGATTACATCGATGGAATCATGCAAATTCGGAATCTGCGTAGTGATAGGACTCCTCACTGGTTACTTAGAGCGGAACAACAACTACCGAAAATTTTAGACTGAAAGGAAAGAAGGCAACCCGATTTTTGTGGTTTCCCAGGGTTGAAAACCCATAAATTGATTCAGAAGGTACTCGATTCGTATTAAGGAACTGGGATTCAACCAGGAGCAGGGCATCATAAGGTCTTACATGGCAAAACAACAGCTTTTGATTGTCTCATTTCATTTTAGAAATTAACTGAGAGCACGTAATAACGTAACACTCGAAAACACCTAGGCTTTACAATTTGTCAGCTAAGACTAGACACTACGCTCTAGGTTGTACAATGATAGCTCCAACAGTGTGGGTAATATTGACAGATAACACCCCAAACACTTCAAGATATCACTCCAGTTCCTAGATCGAAAAACGCAAGTAGTACATAACTAGTCGCCGCCATGCGTGGACAACCTCGATGTAGTTTACTAAACGAACTACATCAATATTCCCCCAACTTATGTGTTCGGAAAAAATGCAATAACTTCACACCCCAATCACCAACCAGCTTACAGAAAATTTGACCACTGCCTAGAATGTTACAGATGGACCTCGAAAGGCTTGGTGGCTTCAGTTATCATTACGGAAAGTTTTACTATCGGGTTTGTGTAAATTTAATGCGCCTTTTCTTAGTAAAAATGTTTTAGCTAGCAGTTACCAAGATTTTGCCACTAATTCCTGTTTCGTATTTCACAATAACTAAATGTGCATTTATTTCAGCGCAGACTTTATTTAAGAACATTTTCTTAATGATTTCGTTCTTTACTTTAAGTAAAAACCCTGTAAGTGGACATTACTTTTGCACCAACCTGGAACAGTCAAATCGTCCTCCCTTAGATTTCCATTTTGCAACACAATTGAACTCAGCACTTCAGAAAAACTGACTTTCCATGAAACTGATTTCATGTGTCACAGTCCTCAACAATAAGCATTCTCATAATCTTAAAATGTTTTTGCGTGAGCTAAACTTGATTGCCTAGATTACTGGGTGTGCAAAAGCAATGAAGGCAATCTTGACCCATGCTGAACAGCATGAGAACAAAAATTGAGCCTATCTAGTAACACCAGATCCCATTTCACTCATTATTTTCAAAAATTAACAGAAACAGTCATACCTCATTTGACCTATGCTCAAGGGCCTGGACAGCAAACGTGACAAAATCTTCAACCATAAAGCCATTTCCACCAGTACCATCGCGCTGCGGGCTCTCATCATCATCATTCGACGTCCCCAAATCAGCGTAGATGTCACTCACGATTTCTACTTGGCTCAGGGCTAGACGTTCTAATGTGGTTGCGTGGAAGGGGCGGAGGATCTCGTGCCAGAATCCTCCACCATGTCGAAACTATAAAGTTTACAGGGACAAAAATATCAGCACTCAACATTGAAAACCGGCTAGGTAACCGTTTGAGTAAACAAACATTGAATGAGTAGGGTGTTTGTTTGAAATGACTTCTGTCCGTAGAATTATAAAGTTGCTGGAATAATGACAAAAGGTTAATGGACGGGATGAGAAACGTATTACTGATTTGAGCTCATTCTTTTTTTAATAAAAAGTAAGCTTTACCTTGTACTAAAAAGCGAACGACTTTTACTAACTCACCGTAATTAACAACTCAATTTACTCAAACAGTTGTTGCGAGCGGTAACTGGTAGGGCAGTGAACATTAAATGAAAGGTAATCCAAAAAGCAAGATGTCGTAATGAAAGGTCTAATAGAATTGTGCAACGGCAATATAGTGAAAAGGGTGGTTGGCAACTTACGATTGGCCACTTCCCCATTTCAACTAATTTGCCCTTCGTGAGGTCCCTAATTCGCACCGATGAATCGCCGGTGCGCTGAAGTAGAAGCCCAACTAACTTGTCAATAGAGGCGATAACTTCCGGCTTTGCAACACGATGATGTTCGCCGAATTCAACAATTGTCGGATGTATTAAATCAAGGGCCTTCCGATAAACTGAAAGTACCTTCGGACGAAAAAAAAATAACGGTCCAACAAAGTGGCTTGGACAAACACACTTGTCTAAGAAACTGAATGCATTTACGCCATTCAAGCAAGTGTCCAAAGATAGAACGATGTTACAACTAACCTGGTCACCGAGCGCCTTTTTAAGAAGGAATGTAGTTGACCGAAGTTCTCCAAGGGGATCAGACAATGAAGAGACAGACTCAAGAGACACCGGTGGAGGTAACGGCTCACGAGAAACACGCTCCTCCAATTCCGACAGCGCCCGTTCGCGTAGCTTCCATGACCTGCTGTAGAACAATGTCACCTAAAAGAGGAGGGCAGATCAACGTCTCGTGTAACGCCTGCGAAGACGTTTGGATTGATAAGGACATGAGTTCCAAGCTGGGGCTAAAATGAACCTTGTATTGCACTGGATAATTTACTAAGCTGCATTACAGAGGTTAATTTGAGGTAGCACAGAAAACTACGCTGTTGCCTTTTCGGCCGAAATCAACTCACTTAATTGTTGACTGATCTGACCCACTTAATTCTGTCAAGCAATCCATTCCATGGGCGAACACGTAGCAAATAAGAAAGCTTTGGTTTCTTGTATTTGGTTGGCAAAATTCCTTACCAGAGGAAGCCCAACTACGTCGATTGCAACAGCTGCCTGTCTAGCTACTGCCTCGGAAAGGCCTTGCTCATGATCATCTGGCTTAGGAGAAGAGGGTGGAGGCGAAGATTGATCGCGTTGCCTGGAGTGCAGAACCTCAGAGTTGTTGTTGTTGTTTGCCTGTTTTTTGAGCAAGGTAGGTAAAGGGCGCTCATCAGCCGCGTTGTGGCAATGACGCGCTTGAAAGGCGTCTCCACTGGTTGCTGTGGCGTCGGATGCACCACGCTCCAAGTCAATTTTAGCTTCCACAGTATGCGATTTCACTGAATATCCGCCACGACAACGAGACACTACCGAACAAGTCAGCAGAATCAAATAATGGCGATTTAAGCGACAGTAAAGGGCTCAACTTATTTGATAGACGTCCAACAAACCTCATACCTGGCGCCAAAAACACACAATATCTTGCAAATAGTTCTCTACTCACCTCTTGAACAGTGCAACAAAACAACGAAAATGACAAACAGGGGCGGTGCTGACACAATTAATTGTGCTCAAAAACCAAAAACGTAAATGAAAAAACCTGCTTACTTGGTGAATCATTACGCGGCTAGGAGTTACAAAACATAAAACAAGTTAGATGAGAAAGGAAGGAAACAGGAAGCGAGCAGAAATTAGAGCAAAACTCAGGTAATATAAGAGCTTTAGACTAGGCAGATGTCCTCGTTTATAGCTAAATTTCTGAATTGATTTTTTAACCTTCACTACAGGCTTTTAGCTATTGAAATACAGATGGGGTCTCTTAACCGAAATCGCCTTGGTCTAAGGAATTATTTCTATCCACTTTCGTCCTCCTTGTGAGGTTTTAGTGAAGTCTAACTAAAGAGATATTTCCAACCCTCGTGTGGTAATATAAAATAGCAGCGAATTTACTGCAGCGAATCTATCGCTGTGAAACGCAAAATGTCAAGTGCCTATTATTGGTGCGGTGAAAGAGATAGCAAACAACGATTGAATACCCTGCATTGCCAACTATTTGCAACGACTGTTATTTGATTATACTTTTGCAAAACATTTCGATTGCTATTCTTTTGACGATGTTTAAATCATCGCGTTGACAACTAAAAAATACTAAACTTGACAGGAAGTTAATATCATTACTATACCCAAGAATATTCACAGGCAAACACGAATATTTTATATCGACGATGCACACGTAAAAAGCATTTATAAAGTAAAATGAATCTTCCTGACTTTGCTATTACCACTAAATAGGAATATAGACAATGTTACAGTAGCAGAGAAATAAAAATTTCTGATCGACGCGGAACAGTGGCGAACTTTACCATAATTGGTCGGGAGTAATGCTGAGGACGTACTCCTGCAGTAAGCAACGAGTCAAGATCAATGTTCCGAGCCAAGTTATCTCGAATTTGGGAAATCTGGTCCTTCTTCTCTTTGGCCTCTTCGTAGTTTTCAGACTGTACAGCCTCCTGTTTCTCCATTTCGAGCCGAAATATCTGTTCCCCAGCCTAAATGTTTGAATAGAATAGTACATCACATAAAATTAACGTGATTATTAAATAAATAGAATTTGTGACCTTATAGTTAGAATGCCCTAAACGCACCACTCACACACTGTAAATTCACACTTTACCAATAAGTAAGTGGTTAATACGTTTAGTGACGTTAGCATCCAAGATGAAGCTAAACTATTCAAATTCTTTTGATTCTGGATGTGATAAGTCTCAATTCTAAATTGTTTAAAACCTTCTCAAAAGCATACCTCCTGGATGTAGCGAATAGCATCTCGTGTTTTTTTTGCCATATCAAAGTTTTCTTCTAAAACCAGGAAAATATTATTACTGAGACATGTAATGGTATGAAAAAAGCACGTTGATGGCACGTTACAAAAACCTACGTCGAGCGTATTCTATTTTCTGGCACTGCAATCGACGAATAATGTCCACTAAGCGAGGATCTTGGTAGACACCAAATGCCAAATCATCCATTGGAGAGATATACTTTAAGCTTTATCAAACAAAAAAATGAGAACGAGATATGCGAGCAGGCATTTTAGAAACGTATAACAAAACTTACTTCGAGGTCATATCAGCATAAGGCAATGAATCAACCGGGGAGCAATCATCAGCATTACCAATAAAGTTCAAAGCAATAATGCTTATTTGGTTAAACGGGTTTTCAGTGTTCGCGTAATTCTTATAGAAGAAGATTTGAAAACACGAGCCCAAAGTATTAACGTATACGGACTTTAACTCCCGTGCTTTATAACTTGTGGACTCGTTATCAGACAGTTCTACATAGCTACACGGATACAAATGTGTGTATTTGAAAACCTTACCCCAATCGATGGAATCTTGAAGTGTCCATATTAATTGTATCCTCACCACATGAATCTCCAACAAAGAACTCAATCTTCGATGCTACACCACAATTAAACAAGGTAAAGAGTCTAACCGATAAGAAACTGGTGAGACAAAATTTGAATCTTCCTAATTCTTGAAGGTTTCTCTAATTCAATCACAATTTGCTGTGGATAAGGACAATTTATTGCGCTCCGCCACCCTTTTGTGCTTACTGAGGAGTGATTCAATTGTGTCGCTGGAAATTTTTCATCCTGACTAGTGACATGCACGACCCGAAACTGTATTCTACGCAGCATGATGCTCCTAACCTCAAAGTTACAAATACATAAACAAAGTGGCAAAACAGTGGCAGACTGGGACAACCCGTATTGTACGAAATATCTCTTGAGTGCTATTGGTGCGCTATAACACTGAAAGCGATTTAAATATGTTAACAAATATCTTAAGAATATAAATATTTCCTTCTAGAAAAAATAAATAAAATACAACCATACATTGATAGGTCTAGAAATTTTGTACGATCTGTACGTGACTTAAACTGATTGTTGAAAATATTTTATAAAGAAGAGCAGTAACTTTACAGGGTTTACAAAAATTATAAGCTGGCAAAATTCCTCGCAAGTTACAAAGTGCAAAGTACTTTAAGAAAAATGTTGAAATACTAATGGCTCAGGTAGGTTGTTAATTTCAACTTTTACGTATTTTTTGGGTGCGTGACCGAATGGTCATAATTTTGAATGTGTAAGCAAACAAATTTTTCCTAATGCACTGTAGTAAAAATGTATCAACTGGATAGTTTTCAGAGGGATCCATGAATGTTTGCATAGTTAAAATACCTAAAATGAGTCGCATTTAAAATTAAATTGATGGTATTGCATTGGTTTAAGTGATGTTTCTACATGTTTAAAATGATCCTATTTATTCCACTCATCTAATGGCACCATGATATAAATGTTAAGCTATGTGGTGTCTCAACCGTTTTTTGCATAAAATAAAGTACGATTTCCTTGTAAAGTCATTAGTTGTTTTGAACACCATATTAGAAATGACTTTACTTTATTCCACTGCTCTCTAGGACGATTTTTGAGCCCTGTGATAAAATCGTCATTGTCAACCCACAAAAAATCTAACTTTCATAAAAATCTCCAAAAAATGAATGAATGCATTTAAAAAAGATTATAACAAGTAAATGTAATTTTCCATATTTGTTCTGAAACCTAAATCTAACACTGACATTTTGATCCCCGGTTTAAAAACTGGGCTCACTTTAGAGTTGACAGTATGTGGCTTCTCAAAACAACACATTAATTTAGCTTTTTGACTGCAAGATTTATCTCTTTTACTTAATTATGTCTGCATTTTTAGTCCAGTTCATAGACCCTTTAAAATCGGTCAGTCATCTTATAACAATATTTCGTCAGAGTACACACTCCAACCCTTTTTATCAGTAGACCCAATCGAGTGTAATTCATAACCTGGAAAATTAATGAAAGTTGGCTGCTTGTGATTTGATAAATGAAGTTTAAGTTTATGGGGAGAACGACATCCCTTTCCATCAAAGTTCCAAACATTGTTAAAAATTTTCGACACGATGTATAAAGCCAAACATTCTCTTAGTGAATTTTGGTTCTTCTGCAATTGTTAAATTTTTTGCGACTGCTTTGCAATACTTTACTTATTTCATTAATCAAAGATGGAAAACATTTAACTGCATTGATTTATTTCTGGCCAGAGTCTGATTGACAGGTATAACGTTTCCTTTTGTCTTTATAAATGCATAATCTGGTCTGTTTGATTTGATTTAGGTCATTATTCACACCTAGACAACGGATGTTTTCGGATATTTTTATTGTAGACACACCCTCTTTTGACATTAGTGGTCAATCGTTCCACCAAAGAAGTGCTTGCGTTGTGTTTAAAATGTTTGCTGCCACTACTGGTTTGCTATGTTAATTCATACCGGATATATTTTTCGTATCTTACCGATTAATTGTTGTGTATGTAAGGATGCATTTGACCTTCCCCATTTCTGTCCACAGTTTTATAAGACACGATGATTAATCTGACCAGAAGTTTAGTTATTACCAATTAATAATTTTTTGAATTGGACCCTTTAACCTATTTCGGGCACTTGCCTTCTGCTGAGGAATCAGCAATATAAATCATACCAATCATTTAAAGATCTGTAGAAGTCCATATAAACTGTGGAAATCATAAACATACAAGCGGATCAAATGTGTCATGCAATTTTGCTGATTTCCGAAAGCACTGGCTTTTTCAACATGCATTTGTGAAGAGATTTCCTATACGATCTGCAAGTATGACACATACATATGCGTTACGTTATGTTGATCTTTATCCGACTACACTTACTTTAAACTCGGGATAACAGTGGGCACTGGAGGTGACGGATACAATCGTTCGTTTAATGACCTAACCTATTTGTGATGCTTTCATTTGTGTGTATTCAAAGTCGTGTATGATTAATGAGGTTTCTGATTAAAACGGTTTGATTGAACCAGTCGAAGTACAAACTGCTGGTTGGCAAGATGTGTGTAATTAGTGGTGGAGAGATACATAGACGGATACTGACGATCCCATGTGATTCATTTGGATGCAGTGTTAAGTGGGTTGGCGAATCTGTGTGCGACGGCCGGGTTTTGGTCTTGAACCATCACGAATTACTGAAATATAAAGAATTTTAATTTTGTTGTAGTTCTTTCATTTTAAAGACAAACCAGTTTTCTTTTAGTATACGCCGCTTCAACAAAATGCAGTTCACCTTGCTTAAAAATTCAGTTCTCCAAGCATCGTTAATTGATAGGTCTTGCGTGATGCCTTAATAGCAATCAGTCTTACAATATCGTTTGACTAGCACATTATTAAGATCAATATTTTTACATGAAATGTACCGGTTTTTTTACTGTTAAACTAAAATTAACTAAATTATCATTGCTAGAGTTGGCATTATGCAGAAGGGTTGTTGCCAAGATAAAATCAATTCTATGTGCTTGAGATTAAAGCCATGTTTTTCAAACTAATGAAAGAACACCGGTCGTGAAAGTCTATCACGCATTTCAGTTTCCAATGCTCGGTAATTTTGTACATGAAATCTATTTATGGCCAGTCACATTATCTCCTTTAGATGTCGGGAAGCAAAATTTGTATTTCGAGCGCCTAACATATAATGAATTTAGGAAAATATTCTGTGATCTTAATTAACACGTTTTGGCTTACAATAAGCCACACATAAACTTATGACTGTTTGGTTTTATAAAATTAACATCTCAACAAATAACCAATTCTTCGCTTAATAGTTTCGAACTAAATTATTCAAAATACAAGGAATACCTATAGGAAATCTTTCGACAAAAAGGCAAATTGTTCCGACTTATTTTAAAATTGCTATAAATGAGGCACAAAAATGTTCAAGGTGCTCACATCATATGTTGGAAGCTAGGCTTCGCAAGTTTTCCAAGTATGAAAATTGTAAAGTATATGATTTAGCTATTTTCAGTTATTTTCGCAAATGAAGTTAATTTTACGAACAGTTCCTTACATTGTACCTTTATGCCTGATATTTCTCTCGTTATAAGAGATTGTTCGCAGCCAGATTTTTTTTTATTTTGAGGCAGTTAATTTGTTAAGTAAAATTAGCATCTAACAATTTCCTGCTTCAAAACTTATTTATGAAAAAAGGATGAGTGAAAAATCAAACAACACATGACAGAATCATGTAGCTAAGGTTTCGAGTAGGAGGAACTAACCAGTGTTGAGGTTGCATAGGAAAACCTTTCTTTAAATCAATAAACTAGTGTGAGGAGACAGATGAGAAACAATCAGGTGTTACTACGCTCCATCATCCAGTGCACTTTGTCTATCATCAAGGGATCAACTTTGAAAAAAAGATGACCAAAACCTCACACACAGGAGGTAATATTATTAACGTAAGATTTACAAACCACACCAACAAAACACGAAAATTACAAAGCAGTCGTAATGGCCACCGTAACAGTAAAGTAAACACACCTAGGGATACTCAGTCGGATAATTTCAGGTAAACCTAAATTGTGTTTTTGGTGGCTCTGTAAAAAGAAAACTACAAAGAAGCTTTGCATTGGCTTCTTCTCGAAGGTCCGAAACCACTAAGAAAACGAAATATGGAATAAGGATAAAATTCCTTAGCTTCGCTTGAGAATGCGACGAAAAGAGCTATGAGGTCGTTTTTGTTGTCTTTGCTGACTATTAGGTAATATTCTTGAGTGATGCGATGTGGCAGAGTGCGAACGGGCCCTTTCCGGTCGTTGTGCAAGATCATTTGCTGCCATTTTACTTGCAGAGTCGTTGATTGCGTCAACCCATCGCTGAAGTATTTCATCGTTAACTGCCTGTAGCAAGTACTCAGCTCCCGAAAGCAATTTTAGACGAAAGACGAACTGTCGCTTTGCGTAGTCCAAAGCCGGTAGAGCTATTGCACCCTTCAGGTCCAATGCTGGCTCTCCACGAAGCGTTTCATCCTGCTGTTCGCGACAGGTTCGCCGGTCCTTGTAAAATGTCATTTTGCCGTCCAGCAATGTCACATATGTCGAAGTCCACCCGCGACCTCTCACATGTCGCTCACCACCGGCATCGAAGTCCCACTTCCGTACGAGCGGACCTTCAACCCGTGGAAATCTCTCTGCAGTTGTGGTTACACCAATAAGCGTGGCATCTTCCTCTGGAACTGCTATTTTCCTGCTTAGTGGCGGTGTATGGGCAGTAGTACTAGGGAAACTCCCCTGTGGCCTACAAAGAGAACTTTTGAGTATCAACGATGAGCTGCTCTGTTACTGAAGTTTCTTTTTGCACACTCAAAGTCACAGTGGAAAGAAAGTAGCAGTATGTATGTACTTTCAATAAGTTAGTGCAAATTACTTGGGGCTTAAGCGATATACATATATGTTGTATTTCTGTTCGTTCACCATTTAACATGATGTTAGTCGAAATCACCCGATTACCTAATTTATAGGGATTGGGAAAATATTCTAGCTGCATGATGTTTTTTGGAATTTTCGTAGCAGCCTGGAAAGAAAATGTGAGTGGCCACGAAGTAGGGGAGCTTCAAACAGAAGTGGAATCATACACCTTCCCACAAAAATTACCGCGGATGCACCAGTCATGGATCAAGTTGCCCCTTTTAAGGTAAGCACATCAGAAGGAAAGGTCACAATTTAATCTCACAAAAGTTGACTTTTCGAATCTCTGCACGACATTGTAGTAACATGAGTTCGCCAGTAATGCGCAAATTCTGCCTCCGCATTGTAGTCGATGACTGCCTACTCAATCACGATCACCAGTAAATTCGCAGTGCAAATCTCCAGGATTTCGTGTGGCACGTGGTGAGATTGGCAGAGAGGAGGGGCGACCGGCATGCCATTATTCAACAAAACGCGAACCGTAGCTCTTTTATTAGGCCTGATGATCAAGTTAGTTTTAGACCAGTGATCATGTAAGTTGAGCACTTGAATTCGTGATTCTACCATTAAAATGCCATACCTCGTACTTGATGTTGTCTCAATGGTTTTTCCTTCCTCTAAATCTTGAAAAGGTTGTGTCATTAGGGCTATTTCGTCTAGTGGAGTCCTTGGTGAAGTAACTCGAGTGGTTGATGAGGATGACGGTCTCAGCGCGTCCTCTTCCTCAACAATATCCTGCTTTGCAACCGCTACCAAAGGCAGAGAAGCCCTTGAGGTGCACTTATGCGGTAGAGGAACAGTTCGCATTAGCGGCAAAGGTCTTCCAGATAACAGAGGCGCGCCGAATGGTTGTAGACATGACTGTCGAGTGCCTTGAGGTACCATGGGGGGTACTTCTGCCGGTTTTTCCTCAAATATGATCGGATCTCTCGACCCCGGGGAAGAGGTGGTGAGTCGGGTGGGCTGGTTTTTTTTGGCTGCAGATGGTCTTGTGTAGGTATGCGAAGGTGGAAGAAACTCATGGACAGCCCGTCGAATGTTTTCGCGTTTCTGTTTTTCGTGGCGTTTGGCATCTTCAGGTTTCCACTCAAGTGCATGTATTTCCAGCTTTGTAATGCACAATCAAGGACACGTAAATTGTTTTAGCATAAAAGTGCACAAATTAATACACAAAATGGTTCGAATTCATTTCTATTTCGAGAGCAATGTGTTATAATACGTTGACCAATTGAACGGCTCGTGTAGCGTCCTCCAGACGCATCTTCTATCGTCATGGAGTGCGCAAGTTGGAAGTAGAACAATTACCATCGTTTTAGAAATGCAATACATGGATGATAGCAGAATTATTGAGTTATTTGTAGTATGTACCTTAAACTTCAAGGCCCATACGAAGTGTTCAGTTGTAAAACATCATACCCATTGCGTAAAGCCCACTCACACAGGCTTGCAGATGGACCTTCACTGGCATGAATAGTTTCTTCCATGTTCATCAACTACATGATCAACCGTGACACTAAATGGGCTTCCACTAATGAGTGAAGTGCGTGACAGCATGCTAGTAATTACGGTTACATAGGTAATAATGCAAAGTTATCGTGCCTTGAAAGTAAGCGACTTGCTGTGAAATTCAGCACATATGTATGCAAGTTAAAATCTGTAATCTATGTATTACAATTAAATTGAGGTGAGAAAATGGGAACATTGCTACAAAGGAATTAAAATCTCTTTTCATCTGAAAAAAGCCTAATGAGCTCCTTACGAATGAAAGGTACAAATAATTCCACATACCAATAGCGGTTATGGCTCACCTTGGTAAGCCTTTTTAAAGCAGCAAACTTCTCCTCCGCCGAGGCACAAGCTTTCTCAAAAGCGTAGTGGGCGCCAAGTAGTGCCAGAGTTTCCGCTAGTGTATCACCGATGCTTCGTCTGACCGAGACCAAGTAGACCTCACGGCTGTTAAGCCACGATTCAGCAGCCGCAGCGTCCCGCTGGAAGTAGCGCGAGTCCAGAAGCATAGCCAGTCGCTCCCAACGTTCCCGCCACAGAGCCTCCGTGATGACGCGCTCGGTCGCGAGAACCACGCAGGTCTCACGGAGCTTACCCTGGGGCCCCGCCAAGTCGACGTAAAGACAACTGATGCCGAACGAGGATTCAGAGGCACTTAAAATGGTGCGGCCGATGTCCAGGCATTCGTCTATTTGCTTTACCTTGATGCTGAGCTCAGCAAACAGCTGGCGGTGGTCAGCGACAAGGCGTTCGACGCCGTAGATCGTTCGGCTGAGAAATATATGTGTGTATAAATGAACCTCTATGTAACATATAAAGTGATTAAGTACTTCAAAGTTCAACTCATAACTATGGTTCTCAAAACGAAATCATGAATAAAGAAGAGCGAATCCGAGCTCCATTTTAACCACTTTATCAGTTTATTTTATGTAATGAATGGGTACCAAAGACTGAAATAACTCAGCATGAACGCGCTACAAAATAAGTGGCTTTGTTCATCCATATTGTGAGGTAGTATTTATGCTGCCACAAATACGTTATTAAAAGCCTTTAGCACACACAAGCTGACTGCTGTCTCGTTTAACCTGTTTTAGTTTATGAAATAAAACTGAAGTAGTCACTGCTAATGCATTACATTTCTGCCAATAAAATACTTGTTTTGAAGGTTGGCTAACGTGTTAATGTGTGGAAAAGTTATTCCCTACTACCCATTAGTGAAGACCTTGAGCAAAGGGCCATTTGGGCTATTTTCTTGAGTGCTGAAAGGAGCATAATAACAAGGATAGGAGACGGCGTACCTCAGTCCTGCCTCAAAATGGTGAAAACGGATCCTCTAAGAATCACTTGCGTGTTTTTAGATAAAAACTGTCAGCAATCATTTATACGCAACTTTAAGTAATTCACCTTAGCGCATCCGGGCAGCTCATCTTCTCTTTTTTTTCAGCCAACCAATCCAAGAGGCATCGAGCGGTGAGGAAGAATTTTTTAAGTCTTTCCGCCTCATCCAACTGCCTAGATCGCTTCTCAGCTTCTGCGGCAAGTTGCCTTGCAGCCTCAAGGACACAATCTCTTCGGGCAAGCAATTGCTTTTCCTGTTCTCCAGCGTACCGTGGAAGAAGTCTGCCGGCCATGCTATTCATCCTGACACAGCAGGTTCTTATGTGTTCCAAGAGCAGTTGCAGTGCAACATGCTTCCGCTGAAGGGAGGCGATGCCACCTGTGGCCTTGACATTAGGTGTGTCACGGCCTATGACCATGTCGATAGTGGGCTCTATCGGCATATGTTGGTAGCAGTCATGAATTTGCGCTTCGAGGTACTACAAAAAGGGACTCCTTCACTTAAGTCTGGCAAGGAAATGCGAGCCAAGTTAACCCAGTCTAACTTTATGTAGTGGAGCTCCTCTATTATTTTACGCAATTCTGAGGTACTCAGCTTACTCGTGGTTAGACAACTGGCTCTGTCGTGTGGAAAGGTCTGTCTGATTAGCCATCTTCGAAAACGGCCAACTTTTGTCACTTTTTTTAAACATTTATACCGAACTAATAAAAATTTATTGATAAGTATATTGTGTAAACGCTTTTTGGAATATGACTCTTGATTAGCTAAAGGAATGCTGTAAAACCGCTGTTTACGTCAAAATATAACCACTACAGATGTCTTTTACTTTTTGCCAAAATAAATTTTACATGGAGATAATTGACCTTCTTAGGACCGGATTTTCATGCGTCTCATTTATGATTAAGAGGAATATACCCTTCGTACCAGGATGACAGGATTTCTCCAGTTAAATTTTAACATGTGGCTTGTTTACCAGTGATTGTGCACGCTTGGCAAGCGAGGGGGCACAGCACAGCAGTCGAGGTCTGCGCGTGGTTCGTGTTCAAGTCCCGTCACTGCCTCCACTTTTACCTATTTCTCTTTGATTTATCGTAATCTTGTTTATTTCACTAAATTTGTCTCAAGCCACCACAACACCCTTTATTTATTTATTCGAGTCTAGTTAATTACAGCTTAGCATTTGAGTTTAGTGAAAGCTGAAATCTATTTAAGCATGTATTTAAAAATAAACGTTTATCAATGCCAAAACGTTACTCGGAAACAGCACAAAATACACTTACGTAATATTTACAGTCCTTTGGATCATATAAATATTATGTGTTTTCGATTTTAGAGTTAATGAACTATTTTCCTCTTAAATTATTGTCAAGACAACCAAAACGGTAATTCTTCGAAAAGAGTATAGTTTAGCAGGATACCCACATTTTTTCACTCATGTGATATTATTGATCTCTTTGAGAAACTGAATCCCACTTTTAGTCAAAACCTTTATTTTTGGAGGTTATGGACATAAAAATAACAAAAAACGCATGTCAAGACCTTCGGGACAATGATTGGAACTAACAGGAAAGAATATCCATATTATGTTCTGACGCTAACGCAGACATTAAGTATCTTTAAAAGTGAACGAAATGCGACAATAATTAAAGTGGTGACTTCGAACCTGATCGACGTGAATTACCAGCAGGACAGTTTAATATGTACTAGTTGGTTACCGTAGGCCTTAACGATTAGTCCAGGCCTTAAAACAGGAACTAATGGAATGGTTCGCATGGTTTCATTGGTAAATTACCAATTAAATTAGCTACGTGCTCCTAGCGAAGGCGCGGTGACGCATGCGGGGAGCCGCGATTACAAATCACCCAATAGTATCGGATTAGTTATCCAAGCGTAAAGATCGCCAGTGATGGCGCTAAGCTGACTGGCCAAGAGGAACCTAAAAGGCTAGAACCACGATTATGTACATAGTGTCGTCCACATTCTGAAGGTTTACAACTCAAATTATTTTCTGCTATGCATAAAGAAAACAGGAGAAAACTGACGTTCTCCAGAAGAAAACCACAAATCTGTTTGAGCAAATCCGCTTTCGTGTTACACCCATTGACTCAGAGAGGTGGCAGTGGGTGAGCTGGGGAAGGGGACAGAGAGTGGCCTTGCTCAAACGACCTGCGCGTGCATACCTGACAGGCCCGATAGCATGGGCGTAGCCCTCGTCCGTGCAGCGGACGCACTCGTGTAAATGAGTGAAGTAAATATTTCGTTGCTTCGCGTCTTATGATATGAATAGACGCATGAATGGACGAATCAATACACAGGGTGATTATTGGTATATAGGTTTTGACTTGTTGTAAAACTGACGCCGAACGATCTAAATGGAATCGTTGCAATTTCAAACAAAACAGGCTGGAGTTATTTCACCAAATTTGCCTGTTCCCAAGTTGAGGAGGAAGAACGAAAAGACTTTTATGATTGTTGATACGCCAGAAGTTACAAGACGTGCTAGATTAAAAATAGGTTGACATGCTCGTGGTCTGGCAAAGATTGTAAAACTATGTTTTTTTAAACAAGGATCCGAAAGTAGAACCAGTTGTGTTCAACCGTAACGTGATCTAACTTCATGCACGCATTTCTGTGTACTTGACTTATCCACAATCACATGCTTTCGTACCTGGGTATCTGAGACGAACCGGTGCATCTCGATAGAGGAACGAAGTAACTGTTTCCTTGTATCAATCATTTCAATTAGGTCAGCCCAACCTTCGTTGAGCTGGTCCTTGCCAAGTGCGATTTCGTTGCGATTCCTGTGACCCCTGGCTATCAGTTGGTCAATTCGAAATAGCATCGCTCTTAGGCGCCGGGCACCTTCAACTTGGGTGTTTTTTGCGAACTGGCTGAAACGATCTTGGAGGTAGAAACTGTGTTCTAGGTCATCGCCTATCTCGTAACTATTGGCTGTCTTTTGTCTTGCGACTATCCATTCCTAAAACAGCAAAGTAGAAGGGCAAATACCTGCGACTGTGGACCAAACGGATAAGTGAATTGCTACAATTGTCCTGTAATTCAACCACTAAGCTATGAGAATATATTTATTTATAAGTCTTTTTGAAGCTCTCGCAATTGCTTGCATGACCGATGGATTTTAAACAGAGGCCATTTAAATGCGCCCTAATTTCACAAAATATATAATGTAGATTTTTCACCAGAAAGGCAAAGAATGGTCTGCTAAGTTCTGGGTGAACACAAACACTTACAATCTCTACTATATTCGTTAATACACTGTCTACCTAGCACTTTAAAAAAGGAAGCGTAATTTTATAGGATATGGTAAAGAGGTCAGTACAAGTATAGGTAAATTTATTGAATGTTACAAATTGAGTTTATGTGAACGATTGAGATTGAGGCTAATAATAGAACAACTTTCTGTCAGCAAATTTTCAGTTGTCTTTAGTCATTGAGGTGGTGCGATTTGTCATCCGAGCAATTCTGCTTACGCTAGATTCTAAATGTAAACATTTAAAGCATAATTTTTCCGGTATATGATGGTTTTCTGAAGTTATTTGGTTCATATCCTCAGTCTGACAAATTTTTCGATGTCGCCTTATTTTATGGTATTAAAGTAAGGAGACGTACAGGTATCATAAACTGTTTCTAAATCTTAATTATATAACAAGTGTTATTTTGATGATTATCAGACATTAGTTATACCTTAAAAAGCATTCTTAGCTAATTTTGGGTACCACATTCAGGAAACGTTATGGTAATCTGGTACTTTTTGCCTCCAAAGCATAAATCAATAGCTATTGTGGTTTAATCACCAAAAAAATACAAATTTAACCTTGATTTTGCACAGGCTATCATCAATGCTTTTGATCACACCCAAAGTGGTCTATTTGAATAATACTGTAACTTATATCGCCCGCTACATCTGTGAATATACGGTAAATAAAGTGCAAATAGCTTTAGGGACTATTCAAAAAAATAAAACTTTAAGTGTTGAGAGTTACGTTTGTTCCTTAGGCTTTTATTTTTTGGTAATTTATTTTGCTCACTTACGGTTTGCCCCAAATTTTTCGGTTCTACGTTTAGCAATCATGACTTCCTCAAGGCACATGACATGTTGACCTAGTAGGATTTCATTTAGAGCGAACGAAGGTTCAGTAAAAAGCTTTCGTGAACTCTTTCAGCAGATGCATGCCACAAGTACTAATTTCATAGTCAATTAAAAGTTGATCTAATGCGTAGCAAAGTAACACTTCTCGAGCTGATGCAGTGTTGTGAAACACAAAAATAGGAAAAACTGGGTAAATTATTTGCTTCCAGTAATCGTTTGATACCGAAAATCAAGAAATGGAAATTCGCTACGACTTCAACAACATCCACTGTTAAAAAGGTGACAAAAGCTCGTCATTTTTAATCTTATGGCCCAGCTTGATCGATAGTTCTGAGTTAACAGAGTAAAATAGGCCATGTACCTCTAGATCGTTAATATCTTGCATTACGTCATGCAAAGTGATGGATTCCGTCAGATCCCTCCGTCGCTCCTGCACACTGCCCTTGAGGTGCTCGAACGCCACCATAACCCCCTTTGTCGCCTCCAGAACGGTGGTTGTGGCAACGGGTGGAGCAGCAACACATTCGCCATTAATTTGCACGGTCGAGGACAGTTCTTGAAGCAACTCGTTTCCCCTATGTTCCATCCGATCAATCTCGTTAGCCCAATGAGCAACAGTTTCCTGGAGAACATTCAAACGACGAAGGGCCCGATGGGCCTCTCCTATGTTCTAAAAATTTTGGCATAAGTAACTTGAGCAAAATACCCATTAAAAACACAAGACTTGTTACAGAGGCGGCTAATACATCAGTGCAATAGATTCAAGGTGTCCGCGACAGAAAGGGAAAGCTAAGCGAATAGCGTGGGTTGCAGAATCAAATCGTTTAAATACTCCATTTTTAGGCATTACAAAAATCATACTGTTGATCCAAGTAACATCTTAAAGGGTGGAATCTTTACTCTTATGTAAACTAATATATCTTACTTTGCGGTTTAAAAAGAGACTATTCAATGTTCGTGAACCTTTTAGGCCTTTAACAAGCAAACAAATAAGCGACGCCCTAATTAAATTGCCACACTTTTCAAAATTCCAAATTTTTAATTATGTAGTCTATGTTCACTTAAATTTCACATAGGGCAGTTTACTTCACCGAACCCACGCATTGTGCGTTGATTACCCTCAGATGTGCGTCCGTCAGATGGCTAGTTAGTAGGAACCACTGAATATGCCAGTCAAAATGCACATAAAGAAAATTAGGTGGCTACGTCTCAATATTTAACTGAGTAAAACGAATAAGGAGAGCTAGTGAAGAAGATTTAAGTCTGATTGCAAATGCACCTACCAAATATTGAGGTGAACCCCCAAGTGTGCAAAAAATTATTCGAATGTGGACTCTCATCAAACTAATAAACATCTGAGAAATACTGAAATAAGTTTAAACTGATTATCATTCGCCTCCAGGATAGAGATCACCTGATGAGTTAACTGGGAACCTACAAGTGACACTCATGAGTATAAGTGCGCAAAAGCGGTAAAGGCTAAACAGGTAACTGTAGACTTCGGAATAGTACCGGTCCCAACCGAGAAAGTAACCTGTGGCCGCTCTTATTTGTATTAGGCAGGTACATATATAGCATGAAATTTTGTGGTATACAGTTTAGTCATGTCACACGAAACCCTAAACAACAATTTGCCAAGGTGGTTCCATTTCGGAAGTCACATAAGTATTTATTCGCTGTGCAATTTGAAGGCCCGGATGTACCAAACTTAAAGTCAATGTAGTCTCATCGGCACATTAATTCACAGCAACTGTACTACTGTGTAGAACATTAATATGTGAATGTTGGGTGTCTAAAATGCTTTTCGTTGATCAATGTGTGGCAGGCCCCAACGCGATTGGATAACTACACCAGGGCCGACGACCCACACTGACACGGCCAGACCGACGGAAGAGTAGAAATGCAGATAGCGCGCAACCCAACTTATTTATTGTTACAGTAGTGGTGGTGTGTGCAGGTGTACAACGTAAAAGGTCGGTGTATATAGGGTCGGCTAAACACCGATCCCTGAGCGAACGCAGTTACGTGAAGTACATTCACGTAAATCAATTATATCAAGTTTGCTCACGTTTGCTAATTGCATGACTCACTTTGACGGTAAATCATTGCACAATGAGCTAAGTTATAATACGTTAGTAAACTCGTTTTCGAGCGCCTGTGGCCACTTTGTGCAGGTTTGTAGTTTTTAAACCCTAAAACTTCTGCAAAACAAACCGTACAGTGGGCTCCTGGAGACCCTGAAGATAGAGTTCTCGTTCAGACATCCAAGCTTCGATATTGATGACGTCGAAGCAGAACTTGTGGATGGCATCAGCAAGGCGAAGCTCCTCACGACGAACCTCCAATAGGTAGGTGATGGTGTACCAGGCTTGTTCCAGCTCCCTTAGAATGTCACTGAAACGACCAATTCGTGAGCCAGCTGTTTCAGTGTGCTGCAAGTACTCCTCTTTCATCATCTACAAATATAGGCCACGTCATGAATAAATTATGCGAGAACGATAAACACTATTAAGAAACTTCTTCAGGATTATTTTCTTTTCTAACAGACTCCTTCGATTTAAAACTAGTTAACAAGTTCGAAATTGCTTCTATGAAATAAATAACCGTTTGACTTGCATAACAGGCCTACAAGTGTAATTTTGACATATCGTTCACGATGAATCTATATGTAAAATCATTGAGTGAAGTCTAAAAGTACGGTAATGAAACATAATATTTTGGATACGATATCAGTAGCACGCAATATTAGCTGAGGAATTCAAAGAAATCAAAGACATCGGCTTATTCATAAAGCCTATTGGGCGCATTTCTTGCTAATGAAAACAGTAGACCTTAGGCAGTTAACCCAAAAAACCTGACTTACTTGACAAAGGTTTTTTACTCTGGGTCCACGATTCTCTACTTCAGCAATGTGATTCATCAGGCGTCTTTTAGCTTGATGCACACGCAGCAGCTGACAGCCAGCAGATCTCCTGTCTTGAGGTTTCCAGTCTGTGTAAGGCTGTCTGATCTGAACCAGCTTATCCTTAACCCATAGAAGCTCTAAAGTCAGATCGAGAAGATGCCTGGCGATGGCGCTGTGGAAATTAAGGAGGCTTTCACGGTGCCCCAGGGCCGCGTCCACGGAGTCCAACTTTTTACTCACTTCAATGTTGACGGCTAAAAAGTCACAGCTTCGACTTGGAAAAAGTTGTGAAAGTGCGTCACTGTGACTCTAAAGAAGAACAAAATGAGGTTATAACTTAAGATTGATTCCTGTGATTTGTAATTACTAAAACTACCCATGGGGCTTGGTGATTCGCTTCAATATGGTCACAAATATTTGACTTGAGAGTTTTGAAATGCAGATAGTACAATTTGAATACCACACCTTAACATGCCTTCGTCAGTGCAATCCAGTCCAGTACATGAAGGCCTAAATATACTTTGTCTACTTTGACTGAATAAATTGCCTGCAACATTGAACAGAGAAGAAATTCGTGCGACAGGCAGCAGCACAGCAGTAAAAAAGTGGCCACAAATTGTTAACACCAAAGATACAGGTGAAGCCAAGTTATGTAAGTTATGGTTTTCAGTAACAAAGCCCATGCCGATTATAGAACTCACTATTTCTTTACTAGGATAAGATCACCATTATAACAAAACAAATAAACGGCGTATTTTCTGATTTTGAGGACAAAGAGTTTACTGCAGAGAAACCAATGTTGATGGTTACGTAACCAAAAATAACTTTCCATTTAGCACGTTTCAGGTTGTGCAAAGAGTTTTTCATTTGTAATTTTCCGCCTGTTCTGTTGCTGATATGGGGGCTTCTAATCAGAAAGCGTGGAGCATTTAGGTGCCAATGAGTTTATGGTCATGTAAATCTAGCGAGCAATGAACCACAAAGTCCATGATAATCACGATGTTTACTGTTTTATGTGCTAGTGCGTCTTCACATCCATAGAAGATGATAGGTGTTACAGATTTCTGGAAATGTGACAATTTATGATACACAAAAACGTTCACAGTCCAAATAACCTTGATTGTGTCCGCCACTTCTAAGTAACTCTCAAAATCCTGGCAATCTCTCTGATGCGACTCTAATCGTCGTTGAAGATCAGCCAAACCTGCTGTTGTCAGGCTGGAATCCTCTAGATTCGCCTTGACCTTGGAGATTGTGTTATTGGCCCAGTTCATTAGATTCTGCACAGCCTCGTTCATGGTGTATTCTTTCAAAAGAATGGCAAAGAAGTAACATTAGCAAACGCCTTGATCCTACTCCATGCATGAGGTATTTTAAGCACTCAACTAAATTAGAACGTATTTAAACCCACTCTCTGTGAATGGCATTAATTAGTGTGACCCAAGTAACATCGTTACCATTAATAATAATGCTAGTTATCTTACAGCCTCTGGACTTAACTTTTCATGCAATGTTTCACACTAGTTAATCGGTACCTTTGCCACAAACTCACACTGATCTATTTGCTCACAAAGCCGTATTGACATTGTTGCTCTGGAAATGTTGCCTTCAAGCAGTAACGATTGAATTATGGCATCTTTTGTCGTTCTACAACATTTCAAATGGTTCGCGCTCTAGCTCACCTCTGTGCAATTCCTCCAATTTCCTCATTTGGCAATGAAGTAACTTAAGAAGGTCCTCCCAGTGGGCAACAATATCGTCAATGCGCAGTGACACAATATGACTGTATTGAGGAGAAGAATCAATGAGTTGTTTGCCTACCTGGATGAAATAAAGGAAATCGTTACTTTTTTGTGTGTAAAATCATACTCCACTGTCACAAAAGTGCAAACGGAACGAAAAGCAGCACCAAATTACTATAAATAAGAAATAAGGAATGAATAATTGCGGATGTCCAGACATACCCTTATTATGTGTTCAGCGCGGTCTCGACTAGCTTCTATCTCATCTTGGAGGGCTCTGACCTGGTTGTACGCACTCATGATATCCCGTTTAGAGGTTATAGTGACTTGTTTCAGGACCACTGATTTATCCGCGATCCAGTCTTCAATCTATAAAACATAAGTGGAGATTGCAAAGATCCGAGATGGCATTGTGTAAAGCTATTGCTCATAACTCAACTGCATATCATGGATGGCTATTTAACCTAAAATGTGGTTGGTGTAAATAGGCTAAATTGGGCTAATTTTGGCAAAATCAACAAATTTTAAGTAAAACGTGAATCATTTTGCTGTGAAAATAATCTTTTGACATTCTTCATTAGTAGGATGCGAAGCTAAACTAGAATGGTCTGTTCGATTAAAAATCAGAATTGAAATGTAGCTTAAAAATTAGGAGGATCAAACACAGAAAAAAGTGATATTTATTAATAGAGCCTTACGTCCATGATGTCGCCCAGTAATTCCTGCAGCCGTAGATTTTCCTTCAACGCTCGTTCGCGCTCGGATGTTCTTTTTTTATTTTTTTCCACCCTAAGATAAAGTTTACAGAATATATCAGTCGAACATCTTTTAAACACATTGGCCCAAGCGCTTCCAAAATTTACCATTTTAACACATAAGGCTTAAGCCATGATGATTAAAATGTTTAAATTTGAAATAATGCGCCCTTTTTATTCCAACTACTTCCATCAAGGAGCATAGAAATAACTTCTATTCTAAGCCACTTTTGATCAAAATCAATGACGTCTACGTTATCAATTTATTTCGAGTATTCTTTTACCTAAGTGGAAAGATTTACTACCTGTGTTTTTAAGTCGACCTCAGTAAAGATTACTCACCTTTCACGAAGACTGCGCAGCTTGGAAACTAGCCGATTTCCATTGTCACATTGGCCAGCCGCAATGTTTTCGCTCTTGCTTTCGAGTAAACTGAGTCGGTTGCAACAATTAGCCATTAAAGCAACAAAGGCTTCATGTTCGCGTAGCGCAGCTTCCAATGCTTCAACTGAATTCTAATTTCAAAATACTTGTGAGATAGTACCGGCACTAGGCATCTAATTGTTAAACCGCAATCGCTGAGCCTCAAGACCCGTAAAAGACGCCTGTTCCAACCACGTGCCACACGCTAGTTCACACCAACTTCTAGATAGCCACATTTACAAAAGCCAAAAGGGCACTTGTAATCAAAGCTACCAGGACTATGTAGATTGGGATTTTGAAAGGCCAAATTCCGCTTTATTAAGGGAACAAGAATGTGTCTAAGCCATTACCCAGAATGCCATCAGTCGTCTCATTGTGTGATAAGGGACGTGTCTCATCATTAAGTACAGTAACAAGCAGTTGTAGTGACCTAAAGTTCTTCATTTGCCATGTCTTCGCGTGCTCTTGACTTAAAAAGTGCAGTTCATACCTCTGCAACATGCTCCAATAAAGAAAATGCTCCTTAACTTGTGAAAACAGAAAATTTAAAAAAAATGAAATAAAATCTAACAGTTCTCAAGATTGAAGATTGGTTTATTTTCTAATTTTATAACTCTGTCGTTTTGGGTAACGGCTTTGAAGGTTGAAATCTCATTGCATATAGCAAACACTTACAAACAGATCGTCCTTCAGAAGGTACGCATCTTGTTGACGAATTGCAACTTCCAGGCTCCCAGCTTCGGCCAACAAAGTCTAAGAATTTGAAAGGAAAAGACTTTTACACCGGAAAGAAAGAACAAAAAGTTTCAGTGTGGCGGAATTTCGAGTCATGTTCATGGACTTGATTCGGTCTGAAGCACATGAGCAATTCCATCTAGACCTTCACCTTCGTTTAAATATCTATGGTCAGCATGTTAACTCAGGTTTGGATTTGCGTTTTCTCAGGGACCACTGCGGAAAAAGGGTTATGAGGAACCGAGAAGGAAATAATGAATTAGGACAATGCAATAAAATATTGTGTGCAGACACCTGCATATCAACGATCTGTTTTAGAGTTGAAATGTTTTCTCGAACAAGGTCGCAGGTTCCAGCATATTCCTGAAGGACCTGTTCTGGATTCGCTCGAGATTCATCGACCACTGCACTGCTGCTTCTCGAATGCACTAATTTTTCGTAGTCCACCATCAACTGCCCCAGACGTTTCTCAGCTTCAACTAGCTCTTGCAAGTCCTGTTCCCGCTCCAATAACAAACGACGAGCCTCCTAACGCACAAAATAATAATAGATAAGGGGAGCTTTACGAGCCTTGTGTCTTTTTCAAATTTAGCTAACGGAAGCCTTAAGATAAAAATTGACCAGGAAAAACGTGAAATCGTTCTTGGCGGAGCATTCGGAGCAGAAAAATGAAATAAACTGCGTTTACTCTTAAACCTACTCTTACACTTTTACAAGCTTGCCACACTTGACTATTTTGGGATAAAGCATGTCGCCATTAGCCCGGAATTCTCAATAATGAATTTGAGACCCTTCAATAGGACTACAATTGAACGGCTGAAGGCATACACAATTGACTTTCGGCAGCTTGGCAAACACCAGCGCAATCTACAATCTACACTGCCCGCATTTTAGCAAAAGGTCCTAAATAGTCATACTTCGTTTCTTTGACGATTATACACATTTAGAATCATATCGACCTTCGTTTCGACTGAAGCCTCAAAACCACCTTTTTCAACACTACTGAATCATTGTTGAAGGTTTAATTGCAATGTTCAGTTAATATAACAACACAATTGTATTTTAAAATAAATTAAGGAGCTGACGCCATCTTCTGCTCTTCTTTAAAAAGGACACAAAATAACTTGGGTCTCATGTCATCCTCACCTCAAGATCAGAAGGGACTGTAATGCTACAGCGTTTGGTCTTAAAGAATGACAGCCATTGTGAAAATTCTTCCAGCGATTGAGCCGATGTCAAGTGGCCCCAGTAAAGAGACACCAAGCCTTTTAACTGGTCCAGTTGGCGTTCAAGCTCCGCAAACCTTCCGCACAGTCCACTGTGCGCCTCGAGCAACCACTTTCTTCGTTCGCTTAAAGGACCTTCGGAAGCGGGGTAGGTGGCCAATACTTGTTCGTATATATTATCAACCTTCGCACGAATCACTTTGGCGTCAGACTGTAATGAACTCAGCGTGTATTCGAGTCGTGTGAGTTGTGTCAAAGAGGAAATATCGTTCCAAGCGTTTCTGTTGAGGATAGCCAGCTTATCTTCAATCCACTCGGCGGTGCAAGAACAATCCTGACAAAGATCCAGGAAGGCGTGATCCAGGTTCATTAGGTAGCGGCGACTCTCCACACAATCAGCAAGTTGATTCCACGCATCATTTAGTTTATTTTGGGCCTCAGTCACCTGAAGCAGCACCTCGTTCGAGTTCTGGATCGTTCCGGCCGCTACGATATCGATAAGGTTGGACGCCGATGTATTAATATTTGTCACCTAGGGAGATGCATCGATTTTAGAAAAGAGTCAAATGATTTATCACACTATCTGCATACCTACCTGTTCGGCCATAAGGCTCATTTGAAATTCGATTTCCCTAAATCGTCTTTCAGCAAATCCGAATTCCTCCTGAATTTCAGAAGAAAGACCTTTGTCGTATACACTTCTCAGATCCATTGACTTTAACCGGTTAAGGAGTTTCGATTTTTCTGATATCCAATTCCTTGCATTGGCAGCATTCTGTAGAAATTGCTGGACGGAAATAGCATCTATTAAGGAAGCCTGCCTCCTCTTTATCTCTTCAGCAATAGAATAGTATAAGCGGAAAACGCGAGTCGATTTCTCCGTAAGAATAGATTCAATCTCTGTTCTCAGATTACCTATTCTCTGCATTGTATGTTTTTCGCTTAAGAGCCCAGTGAGGCTTGTGGGTATTGAATCAAAGTCTTTATAATCCTTTTTCAATGCTGCTGTCGTGTCACTTATGTGTTCGACTGTATGAAGATAAGCCCCAACTTCTTCTAGCAGTCGTTGATTCGAACGCAGTGAAGAGTCAAGGGAACGACCATCCTCTGATTGCATCCAATTACTCTTTTCAGATACCCAGCTTAAGGCACTATCCATTTCGGAATTAAGAAAAATTAGTTCTTCAAGAAAGGTGGCTTTGGACTTTATAAACTCCAGGAGCTGCTTGAAGGTATCCCACAACTCAATCAACTCGCGGATGTGTGGGTCATTTTTTATAGCATCGGCGGCATTATTAATTGATTCCAAATGTCCCTGGTGCATAGCAACATCGTCTTCAATTAGCCTAATTTTTCTGTGGACTCGAGTAATTACTTTGTATGAGAGTTCAAATTCCATCTCTAAAAGCGTTTGAATTCGGTCTTGGGCGTGCATCTTGTGTTGAGAATTATCACGCAAAAGACGCCAACGTTGTGTTAGCATTTCCAATTCAGCGCGTTTTTTTGCCACAGCTTCTACAAACTGATCAACAATGTCAAGCCATTCCTTTTCTAACTCATCACCATTTTCATCTGTATGGCGTTTGAGGAGATATTCCACGTGGACACTTAAGGTCTTCCAATCATTTTCAACTATCTCAACTGACATCATTGCATGCTGCGTTTGGTCCAAATTAGAACCAGGGTCAATTCTTTCAATTCTCATTTTCAAATCAGAAGCAGACGCCATCAGCTGACTGATTTCACTGTCCCATTCCATGGTAAAAATCCTATTTTGAATTGTCATACGGCGATTTTCTAAGGTTTCTATTAGAAGGTTCCACAAGATCATGACGTTTGAGCAGCGAGAATTAACTTCCTCTGCCCGAAAGTACCCACAACATTTCAACTCATTTGCTATTTGAGCCAACATCTCTATTCGATCTTCATAGGCAAAGATGTCAGATTCAAGAGCTTCATGCTTTTTCAAAGCTACTTGCAGTGTGTACTGAGTCGATCCTACTAATTCCTGTTCAGCGATTTTTTGATTCTCTTGCAACCACGATTCTCTCATGCAGCATTTTGTTTCAAACTTATGAAAGAGCTGTTCCAACATTTCTTGCCGCCTAAGCTCATCGTTTATGTCTAGCCAGCGTGCATGTTCAAAGCGCTCTAGGTCATCCCATGCTCTGCTGATTTCTGAAAGTTTCAAGCGCGTTGGAGGTACGTAAATTCGCATGCCTGCGGCAACCATTTCACTCATTATGACAAAGTAGGCAACTTCGAGGTCACCCTTTTCGTAGAAATGGGGTGACTTCTCTTCTGTGCGGAAATTTTTAAATTGTACAAGCTGAAACTGTAGGCTTTCAATGTTTTGCTGAAACGATCTGTCATTCATGCGGAGAATACTTCCATGAATCCATCTCAACAATTTTTCTGCGCAAAGTTCGTAATTTTTGACATCACTTATGAAATTTCGCAAGAGATTAATCACGCGTCCTATTCTGCGTGTCTGCACAGTGTTCGCCTTAATTCGTGCAAAGTAATGGTAATACGAAACAAGGTAAGTAATAATAGACTTTTCTTCTGGTTCTTCAACCATCACATCTTCTGGATCAAGAAGTTTAGGTATCCCCAGGCAACGTTCAGCAGTCGTGAAGGCGATTTGTAGGTTCCTCAAAGGCTCGTCGAGTGAAAGGCTAGCGTAATCAATCAAGTCAGGACGATGTTTATGAATAAGGGCATTAAATGCTAGTCCATCACGCCAACTCTTTGTGAAATTTGTAACAGAGACATTTGGGTAGCCTTGAGTTTTCGCCTTGCACCACAGCAAAAGGGCTTCTGTGGAATTCCGCCGGAGACCGATGGGTTCTTCGTAACCAACGCGCCTTACCTTTTCAATCACTGAGATATTTTGAACCTGGAACCTTAAGATTATTGTCCAGATCAGTCCAAGTATGATTCTGCTATTTCCATCAACTATGTCATGTGCGCCAATATTTTCTAAGTGAACGTTTAACTTATCCAAGAATACGAGGGATTTCTCAACATTTTCCAAGCAGTGTATCCGCATTCTTCCAGGCGTTGGTGGTGGCTAAACTAATAATAGGTTAATTATTACTAACAAGCTTGTATCCAGAAACGCGTTCGATAAGTTTTAGTAGGATTCTTCCGTCACAAAGGTCTGTAAAAAGGTCTACAATCAATCTTTGGTCGCACTGCAGAAATGTATTTGACCACTTTGTAAATGTCTTTTTCTGAATTCTCTCACGTTCTTCTACAAAATAATTATCAAAATTGAACTCAAACTTGCCTGCTAATGCCTTGATTCGCGTGCGTTCATATAATTTTCCACCATTGACTGATGAATTATGAGGACTAACTGCGTACTGGACAAAAAATGGAGCTTCGTAACGTGTTTTAAATTCAGAAAAACGCCAAGGTTGTGCAACGTGTGCATCCATTTAATGCAGTACTCAATGCATCACAAGCCAATGGTTTCAACTCGATTGCCCGCTTGTAACTTGACCTTGAATAAATTACTATTTGGTCGTTTCAAAGTTGAAAAAATATGTATTTAATTGTAAAAAAGTTTTAAAAAGAGCAATGAACGTTAAAATGTTTTACATAAGTCCTTTTAAGTTTGTAGCACCAAGGTGGAACTCACTGAGAAAACCGTGTATAGATGCTTTATATTGAATTCACACCAAATACTCGACATTAAAAACTATAAGAAATGTTAAATCTACTCTTGAAGTACTACACATCTCCTCTTTCTTAAATTAAAACTAGTGAAATCAGTAAAAACCTGTCAGATTTACGAGTATTGCTTTTGAGTCTTGGAAAATTGCAAAATATGATTTCATCCCATGAGACATTTTTTAGCCTGTTGAATGATTTGTTTATGCAGATGCCATGCATTGGAATAAAGTGGAAACTTAAGCACTCGCTCTCAAACCAAAGTATTGCTTTTAAATCTTTGAACCACAACAACAGCATCAACAACATTTGGCGGGCCATCTTTTCAATAAATAAAACCTCATGTGTTTATGTTTGCATTTATTTGAATTGAACTTCAATTATATCTTTTCGTCAGATTTCTATAATGGCCTCCAAAATTTTTGTTTTTTTTTCATTGACTTAATTTCTATTTTGATTGACACTGGACAAAAAAAGTAACTGTCATTCCTCGAATATCTAATTGCAATGCAGAACTTTGTGCATAGATTGGTAAAAGTGCTAAAATTGGTTTAATGGTCATCAAAGATAATGATTTATGTAAACCATTTTTATATTTGTGTAAACAATTTTACATGACTGTTAAAGAAAACAACTTGGCCGTCAGCTTTGCTGAAATGCTGCAAAACGTACTCTATTAAATGACACAGCATCATTTCAACATCTCGAGCGCAATGTTTTGGTGGATTTCATCAATTTCTTTTCATTGTGTTTCAGACGACCTCATCATCCTATGCAGTTAGTCGGAATCAAACTTACTAACTTGATTCAGTTTTGAATATAGGACCTCTATTGCGTGGTGCCAGCACAAACGAGGGCCTGACATTAGGATTATGATCGAACTTTTCTGTGAATAATTAATTAAACACGATAATTGCTTTTTAATTCTTATTATTAATTTAATAATGCTACGAGAAAAAACAGATGCTCTATGGAAGAATAATAGAAATTCTGTAGAAAAGTCTTTTCTATGTCAGTTTTATCGTTTAAATGAAGTATCTTAGATTGACTCTACTTATTTACGTAGTTGCTCTGACCACTGAGAAAATAACGTATAAGCCAAATGGAACAGGGACAGGCCAGTCAGAATTTGTTACTATCCGAGACTTAAGAGTCTTAGTAGAATTTCTGGTTCCCATTGGGCAGGCAGACCATGGCAAGTTCCCGACTATGCATTCGACCAATGGGAACTTAGGTGAACTTGATAGTGTCGTAAAGTCGCTTCACACCCCAACATAAATGCTTTCATATTGTGACTGAGTAAAAGAATGTAAACCATTTGTTATAATGAAAAATAACACTGCCCAGATCTGATTTCACAAAAGACATATTTAAAAAATCAAAGTTTTCAAGTATGAATTTAGCCTGTTGCCAGGCGTAATTACGTGTATTATGGGGGATGCTAATTTTATGAGAATATCGGTTAGTTTTTTGGGTATATGTCATAAAAATTACGTTTCTCTCATGAATTAGCAGCATATATTCCCACTAGCAGTCAAGAATTAGGCTGAACTTATATTTATTTCGGATATCACCAACAGATGAAGCAAGCAGTCGATAATTAAGATCAAAAACCCATCAAGCAAATGTGCAACTAGCATTTTATCCCAGAATCGCGAGAAGATATCTTCTATAATCACCTGAAGTGTCACCTTCAATCATTTTCACCAGCGTCTTCTCGTACGTAATGTCAAAAATTTCTCGTATCCTGGCGAGGTTGTGCTAAAGCAATGGCAAAAAAATTGTCGGTAGACTGTTACTTGCAAGCCATATTAGAATGGAACTTTAATGTCAGATCGACATTTTATGATCTCACTTCATGATTTTGTTGTGGGTTTTACTGACAAAGGAACGAAACTACTGTACTTAAATGTTTAATGCTATTGACAGCATTCACATTTCTTAAAGATGATGCTACTGACGAATTTGCATAATCTTAAAAGCTGTATATATTAACATTGTACCAGCCAATTGAAGGTGAATTCAAAGACCGATGTCATGGTAGAAACAACGTACCTCAGAATAAGCCAGAATAATGCGAATTAGATTGTCGTCATTAGTTCCAGCTCCCTTCATGCTCTTGTAGAGCATCTCAGCAACTGTTTTCTTTACACTGTGGGCAGTTTCCACTATAAGTTAGAGGGGTGGTTAGAAAGGCATCGTCAGTTAAGTGCCAATATCAGCCTCTCAATTGATAAGGGAACGTTAAGTAAAAGATGGTACCACTAGATTGTGACTCGTTATTTACAAATGTACGCGTGACGAAAGGATATCTTCTGCATCAATCTGAGATATCTAGGTACTCTGCGGCTCGTTGATGATGTCGGCGCTAAGGTAATTCTAAAAGCGAGTGCTCCAAAGCGTGATGACGAGACCCTCGCCTGCGTCTGGCCCACAATGGCTCAGACACCTTGTTAGTAAAACCTTTGTTTTGTCACTAACCATGATTGTTCGCGCCCTTGTTCATTTATTATATACTACTAGCTTTCACGGAAGTAAATTATATGATTCAATGATTAAACTTACTTATCCGTGTCAACGCCATTTTATAGTCTCCCGAGGTTTCCTTCGAAATAGCCTTGATAAGGTCGTGACCGTAGTTCTTGATGAAAATATGACAAAAAACAGCACCAGTGAAATAAAATGCTTTAAAAAGATGTCACGGCCCAAACAAAAGTAATATCGTCAATTTTCTGTGTTGCCTCTGTTCTCTCGGCTACACATTTTGTGAAAACGTTTCAGTAGAAACATACAGATGAGATATATTCATATGGACTTAGATTATAGTGCCATGAAATTTTATGGCCAAGAAAACAATCTGAAAGTTGCAGACGGTCAAACGAGCCCATCAACTATGCAGTAATGAGTTCACAACTGTGCCTTGTCGTCAGGATTAACACTATCTGTTCTAATAATCCAGTTTTGGGGCTCTTGCAAGTGTCTGCAAAAAGAACCAGGTCAGGTAGTAAAACCTTACCTGCCCTAAATTACAAAGCTCCAAGAACTACACTTAACAGCAACTATTGTTTGTGTGAATCGCATTTCCGTGAGTAGGCATGCGCAAGTACATGGTTGCCATTTTACTACACCGAAGTGATGGGGAGCAGTAGTAGCTAGTAGCAGTATACTTGCTCTTGTCTATTCCAGACGAGTTGGCGTGGACTTACAACAATTTATCTGTTTAAGGTCGCGACGTTATTACGATCGATTTTGGATGTGTAGTGTAATCTGGAAAGGTTGTGCCCTTTCTCATAGTGGTTTGAACTCGCGTCACAGCATGCACACAAGTTTATCTGAGATCTTGCAAAAACATAAATCCAGAAAAAAAAGCCAACCTCTATGTAGAGTTCATTTATTCTGCGTAATTGCTTCCAACTCCTTGTGCAGAAAATTCGTGTAAATGTTTCCTCATCTGTACCGAGTTTTCTAAATTTTAAAAGAAGTTCGTGACAGGCAAGAATTCATTTCATTTTGGTGTTAATTTGTCTCTGTTGAGAGTCGACACGTAAAGGAATATGAATAATTGAAATGATAAATTTTGTAATAGTGTGTTACAAAGAAGCATGCCACCACTGTATGCTTAATTTGTAGGTTGGCAAATGGTACACTTAGTTGACCCAGCTAGATTCAGGCAAGAGGCCTTGGGACTTCCCTGATTATAGTGTAAATAAGTATAAATAGATAATTGCTAAAAGAATCTTTAAATGGATTATGGAGAATCCCTTTTTACTGTTGGGAGGCATACTGAGACGGCGACTTACGCCTCGCCACCTTGGTAAAGAGCCTCGCAATCTTCCTTCGCCTGGGCCTCATCACAGCCTTCCTCCCGACTTGCTTGAAGCAGAGCAATGAGCACTTTTCTGAAGTCACCCGAAGTGTCGCTCCTAACGTCCTCCTCTAGATTTCGTTTCGAGGCTAGTGATACAGAAAAAGATAAGCTGTTCATTCAGCGACACGAAGATGGACATTTATGGTCCGCTACACTTACTGTTCTTTTTGTTCTGGATTAAAACTAAAATAGATGAAAGACAGCAAATTGCAAACAAAATTTAAATGCATAACTTCGAGGAAAAGCAACCTATTTTATTATACAATGTCATTTAAAAATTTTCGTGCGTACTTTCAGACCACTACTGCACAAGCGTCGCAAAAGTAGATTTACTTAATGTTGATTTCACGTGGTCGGGGACGTCTTTTGATATTGCATCTCCAAAATCCCAATTTTTTGTTAAATAATTGGTTGTAAATAGAACTGCGGCTTATGTCGTCGACTGTACACACTACGAGAGGATTCCTATTACTCCAAATAAGACCAATCAAGTAGTGTATTTGTGTGCATAAAAGGATTAGCCAGCAAGCTAACGATTGTCAGCCCGCTTTCAACCTTGGGAATTAAGGTTGGTAGAGGGATCCGCACACGCATTCACAGCGCAGCAAGTGGTGGACTTTGACTACACTTAATAACAGGCGGTACTCAATCCTTCGTCACAAATTCGTACCGTCTTGATATGCTTCCTTGATTTCCTGAATTTCCTCATTGGTTGCAGTACACAACACATCAACGAGCATTCTTTCATCCGTGCCTGGTCTGTCGATGGCTTTAAAGAGAGCCTGTGCGTTCACATGGGCGCGGTCGCCAAAGGACCACAGAACGGCCTGCCTGAAGTTGCCGCTTAGTTCACTGTGGAGCTCCCTCTTCAGATCCTAGGATGTAAAAAGTTCACGTGGAGAGCGTGGCGTTCAAGTGCAGTTGGATTTATGGTAACACCTTTCTTTAACACTACTGCAAGGCTGGTCCTAGTAATCCAAAGTACCCATTGTTTTCCAGTGTCCTAAACACGGCAACCATTTCTTCACTATGACATGCGCCCTTTTCGAGAGAACAAAGGAAACCTGTGTGCGGCTGTAATCACCTTGTCAGTTGTCTTCCTTGAAGATATTCCACACAACAAAGGAGACCACACATACAATTTTATCGCTGCATTCGTCAATAAGCCTCACTTCAACCAGACAATGGGAGTTAAATGCAATCTGAAACCTATTGCGTGACCCATTTGAATCAGTACTCGTTATGCAGAAAAGTCCACATAGTTCTTGTGAAAAATTGCTGACTGTAAAAAAGCTTCAAAGTATGGAGGTAAGACTCACTTTGCCAAACTGGGCCTTGTATGCGGCTTCGATTTCACGTCTTTGAGCCGCAGATCGGTAAGTGAGAACTTCGATGATAGCCTTTTCGTCTGTGCCTTCGGTTGTCAGTAAACATAATTTTAAAGCTCGTTTGAATGGTGCATGAACGGTGGAATGTGCAGTGCCAGAAATCTCAACTAATGTAGTTTTATAAACTTCATCCACGAAACGGAACTAAATAGCTATTTGTCGTTACGGTCGCCTCAAAATGAAATTTATTGCCCTACTGGTAGTCAGGGACTAAACAAATGCCTTGCTTGGAAGTTGACCATGAAACACAAAACAATAGATACTATTGTCTAGGTAGCGTTTTAATTGTGTGGGGTGTCTGCATTAGTTAAAGTCAACTTGTGCAGCCATTACTAAACTTTGGTAATAGCCACTTAGTTTAAGGCCAATTTCAGCATGACAATACGCTTAGGAACTGAATTCGTAACATTTCAACTGTTTGAGGCGGCCCGTTAAATATAAACTGGTCTCTGGGACGTTTCTTCTCATAAAGCATTGAGATAAGGTATTTAACTCACCTAGGCCCTTCATTGCCTTTTCCAAGACTTTAGCGTCCTCGACAGCATCGAACGAGCGACAAGACTTAGCACATGCCATCTAAAGGAGAAGGCTCAGTGACATTACATGACAACGAAAAATTATTATGGCATCATTACTGCGTGAAATCATTGTTACAGGTTAAGGTCAAGCCGTCATTAAGCCAAGATCAAATAAACCTTAACTAGCAACAAGCAGCACATTTGACTGCCACTCGCTCGTGTTAGAGCTCGTGGTGTGGCAGGGCACGACACGGCACGTCACTGCACTAAAACTGTTAGAAGCGAGACAGCACTCTGAAGGTAGGCAGACGTACGTGTATTTGTGTGCGTTTACTAACGCTCTAATCCGTGATCTGAAATGCTCCTTACGTTGGCGCTATTTAAATAGTCACTTAATAGGGGCGTGAATAAAAGCGCAGGGTTACGATTCGTAGGTATCTCTAAAGAGCTTTAGCAGTCAGTTCTCCTGGGGATTATCTATTCAACATCTACCATGGTCGGTCGAAGCTCCGCAAGTACGTATAAACAAGGTGATATGAACAAGGCAGTAAACTGAAATTAGATTACACAACTGACCCGGGGGCGGGGAAATAACTCTCACCAATGTTTCCAGACATTTGCATCGTTCATGCCTTCCTCTTATCAACATCATATAGACTTTTGGACGTCAATTGCTTTACCGATTTGCCAAAATACCTGTCAATTATTCTTCTTGTGCATTTCCTATCCGTGATTTGCTGTTTAGCCAAACTGGCATACCTCGCAACAAATGAGGCCACCTGAAAAGGCTAATTGGTTGGATGGTCTGCGTAGGGCGTGTGGAGGGACGTAATAAAACTACAACCAACAGACGATAAAAATAATAGTAATACAAGTCTCTGGTTGCTGGCCAACCACCTCCCAAAGAAAAATTGGTAGAGGGGCATAAAACACAACAAAATGAATTTTCTCAATAAAATATGTAGCGGTTTTCTAATCTCGAAGTCATGGTACATACCTTTGTAAGTGACTGCGCCCGAACCAATGGAATGCTCGCCGCAGCAGTCCGAATGCAGTCCACGAGCCAGGTCTGAATGGGCGGTCATGAGTACAGAGGGGTCTGTGTCAGGCACAAATGCTGCATTTCTAACCCCGCCTTATCACAACGTTTGTGTGGGGTCACGTGATGCGCGACAAGTCCATGACCGTCAACCAAGCGTGAGTTGTGTGCTTCGGAAATGACGTAGTAAAACACCTTTGATTCCTCCTCGGCACACACGCTCCCGCGAGGTGGTGCCGCGATTGATGGGCAGTTTGTCACAAACGACAACTGTCGTCTCAATTGTCTAGCAGTTTGGTTCGGCCCTTGCTTGACAGCAGACTGGTTTAAATTCACAAATCGAGTTTACAGGAGCGTAAGGTGGAGCTAAGGTGATTTTAAAACCTAGTGGCCAACTACATTTAAGGTGATTTACATTCCTGAAATCGAGAAAGCAAGCCCTACTGGCTTTCAGGCGTAAGTTGTTCGTGCATGTACTTTCAGAAAGGTAATCGGCGAACACTGGTCACACAATGTGCTGTTGAGAGAACAGTTTGTGGTTAGAATAAACATGTATTGAAGCTAAAATGTCTGGCCTAACTCATTACCGTGGAACTGATCATGAAATTTGTAAATTGCTAAGTAAAGCAAATATATTTGAGTATTTAGGACTTTTTTCCCATCCAATACCAAGTTCTCCAGAATTAAGAAGGCCACGTTCGTGGATGAAATCTGTCAAAAGAAAAGGTAATTTTTGTTGGCCAGATTATTCAATCGGTATGCCAGCAGGTTATACCAATAAACTCTGAACCAAGTCCGTGCTGACATATGGTGAAATTTCGTCTGAGCTTGCTTGTTTGATATTTTGTTTATTGGCATCCACAGTCGCTAGTCGTACTGGTTGGATAGAAAATTGATTGCAAGTATCGTGCGAATCATCCCAATTTTCAAACCCGATTTTTTTGCAAACCTGATTGATACGTCAACCAAGGAGGTCGCCTCAGTCGAACTTGCCTCAACAAGTCTATCTCAAGGTGATTGGTACCTGTCGCTACCCTCTCCTTCCAGTGAGTTACACTCATCACCAATCCACTATGCTCACAAATTCGCTACTACACGCCCACGCACGCCGCATCCAACCAATACGAGTGCGAAACAAACGGCTCTTGAGTGCAAGCATTGATTTGTGTACCTTAGCTTGGCGTTTGCTATCATCGTTTAGCCTACATGTGAAAAATGTCAAGTGCTTTCTTGTTTTCTCTCGGCTCTCGGGCGCATCGTGTGGTTAGTTAGCAGAAGTGGATAGGCGTACACGATTCATTTACAAGTCCGCCAAGTTATTACTAGTGGGCTTCATTGATCGAGGGTAAGAAAAATAGTACACTCAAAATCGAATGTGCCAATATGGGATGCGAAGGCTGATAAGGCTAATAAAAGTTGGTGTGCACAAACACAAACGATACAAAACGCAGAGAATTACCAACACTCTCATTGCCTTTCTCTCCGAAATATGAATTACGAAGTCTGGAAATTACATCTGGACTCTAAGACTGCTTCCAATGTCATCATGTTTAGCATGTTGTGTCACAGAAACCACTGTAAGAAGCAGCAAAAGTTAGTTAATTTTTATACCTGGCTCATTGTGGCAACTCACACGGCACACTAAAAAATGCGTTGCTTGGGTATGACTGCTGCTCCCTCAAGTCGATGCTGAATCAAATTATCAGGCGTCATTTATAATGCTTCCGCGCACATGCTTTCTCGACGGCACCAACTCGTGTGATGAATCGACCGTATTCCAGCTGTGCTAAGTATGTTCATGTCAACATAAGCGTCGCCCTATCAAAACCATTTGAACTTCTGCTTCAAAGTTACATTCAGATTAACAGTTGCTTATATAAAATAACTGAAACCAAAATTGTTCAATTCCATCTTGTGTATTTCCGAGTTCTCCCAGAGTGGACCTAGTCACTCGATACGCCAGTCAATGTTATATTTGGACCGTCACCGTTTTCGCATCTATGAATAGTGCCACACCAATTCATGTAGTCCTTTAAAAGCCGTCCACCATATTCTCGAGAAGTGACATAACTATCGTGTTGCTAAGACAACTCCAAAGTCACGAGGTTAGTGTTGTGAGTCTGTGAGGTTGTAAGAGGATCTCAGTATCAATCAAACCCACGCCTCTTTTTGATGGCAAGCAGTCACAAGTCACCCACCCTCAATTCGAGCCTTAGCTGACGACTTCCATTCATTTTCACCAAATGCGCGGATTCGAACGCGCCTCCTGATCCCCAACTTGGTATTTACGCACTAATTCACTCCACTAAACGCATCTGGCCTTGACAACTCCAACAGCATTAAACACTCGATCGAGTTTGCCAAGCATCGAAATGCTCCATTTGTTCACGGAGCTTACCTATAACGCCATAAAACTTGAAATGACAAAAGTCAACAAGTTAAAATCAGGAACAATTTTAAAAGATTTTAACTGCCCTGAAAGCCTTTAACAAGTTTATCCTTTTTCTTTTACCACCAAGTGCCTGTAGCTTTCGAGAAAGTAGAGCAAGCGGATCGACATGGGTGACACTTTTACCTTCAATAAAAGTTATTCTCTGGCTACCCATTGCGTGGCGTCTTGTTTACGTATACCTGCGTTTGTCATACGTGATGCCATCACTACTCAGTTTGAGTGTCGCCACAACTAAGCCTCGGGCAAATCTACTGTTTTATAAAGTGCCGTTACAATAAGCTAAATAAACAAGCTGAGTTATCAATCAGATATTCTAAGTGATACAGGTTTCATATGTAGAAATTTTGATCTTCACATATTATGTGAATCAATGTTCTTAAGTTATAACGTGTACATGATTATGTGATTTAATGGTAGTAAGATTTCATAATTAAAGGCAAAGAGAAATTAATGTGTACCCTGTAAAGATGAGTAGCAAAAGTGTACTAAATTGAGGCGAGAGATTGAGTTAACAGAATCAAAGCCCAATGGTGCAAATACTATGCCAAGCGCAACTCAATATTTAATGTCAGCATAACGAGAGTTCATCTCACCACATTTTCGAAAGTGTTTCTATCGAAATACCAAATGTAGTTAGCAAACTTGAAAGCCAAACGAAACCGGATTTTTAACAATGGCGGTCATGCACTTAAACGTGGCAGATGATGATGAATTTGGCTCTGTTCACCTGTAACGATGTGATTAAAAGTATTTCAAGCAATAATTCCGAGTGTGCGAAAGAAGGGTCATGCAAATGAATGTACTTTTACCGGCTTTCTTAATGCTTTATTGGTAAAGATGTAGGCTGCTCTCAGAGCAAAACTTAAATGAACCTCGAGGTTACGCATCCCGGAATAAACACTTCTTAATCTTGCCGAGCATGAACTTTGCAGCTTTTTTGTGTGAACAAAGCGCAAGACGCTTCAATGAAGAATTTGCGTGAGTGAATAAACATGAAGCTTACTCGAATGCCAATGACGCGCTGACACCTGAAGTCTATTACAGTCACTTCGATAACTTAAATTAATTTGTTATTTAATTTTGGTTGGCAGTGAATGAATTAATAAAGTCGTCCGAAGTCCTTCAACATAATTAATTTATCTGAATTCTTCTTATAAAGCACTTCATAGGTTTTCCAAGCTTCACAATATGAAAGAAACCTAGGGAATGTAAACTCTCGACGTAAAAGTAGTCGAAGTTCACGATCTTCCGATACTTTTTTGTTTGACCGCTCACTTGTACACCTTAGCAGAGCTTTGTGTTGCCTCCCTATTTCCGGTTTTAGCAAGAGTTTGGTCGGTATCTGTAAAATGGCCAGTCCAATCATGCTTCACAAGTGAAAACTGTAACTGTCCACTTTGGTGGCAAAATGAAATGTAATATTTTAGTTCATTTACAGTTCGTCTGACTTTTTGGAAAAATCTTAACCTTGCAAGTTAGAATGATGCGAAAAGCCTTCCACTAAAGGTATTTGCTGATCCGCTGCAAACGGTGAGAATTAGATATCTGGTGGTAGTGTCATCTACCTAGCTTAAACCTTCCGGGGGGCAGCAACCCACATCGGCATAAATGGAACTTAACGGATATAAACTAATGAGAGGAAACAAGTAACCACAATCATTGAAACTATGGTGTAGTAACCAGATGGTCCATGTCGATATAAGCGGATAGTTTACTGAGCAATGCGTCGCCTCAAAAAGGTTCCACTACCACTCACTGACAATTAAAACCTCCGAACAGGCAACTGGTTGATGGTGACAGCTATTAAGATGAAGTAATAATACTGCTGAGACGTGGGCATTAAAAAAATTCATGACAATTTGTTTTCGGTTCATGCAAGATAACTTGAACCGCACAGTCTGAAAATCTGACTCTGTTGATAAGGCTAACAGCATATTAAGTCATGTTTGCGTAGCAACATAAAATATACATATTAGAGGACACGCAACCAGTTCGTTGTAGTAAGGGAATAAATTGCTAGTTCTATTGAGGCTCATTTGAAACAAATACAGAGTACAGAGCAATACTCAGATGATTAAATAGCATTTCCTACTGTGCCTCTAGCTACTTTCAATAATTAGCATTGCTGTTCAATTATGCATAGTTGGTTACAAGAGCGAAAATCAGTTTCTGCGGGGTCAATTTCTATCCGTCACGAATTGAAACCAATCAAATGAGAGTTGGAATTTTGATGCATGGCGATTGACTGAACAAGCAAGCAGTACTGGAAGTGCACAGATTTTGGCAGGCACTTCAGTGTGCATTCGATTAGCACGAAACACAATGGTGAATTTCCCAAAGCAATTAAAGCCGCACCTTTGAAAACAGACCTACTTACGCGAAGGGTAAACTAAGGCCTGTCCTTTGTAGCCATCGCACTCGTTTTGAGCCAGTAAACGAACACCCATATTGTATACAATATTAACCACAAAATGTCTGAACATGTAGGCGGTTATTTATTTACATTAGACATTGTTTCGAGTAAAAATAAATAATCGAACTCACTTAAGGTTAAAAAATTAATGTTGAAAACATCAATCTCTTATATTGCGTAAATGAGACAAAGATCCATCATGCCTCACATAATTTACCTGCCATTCTCATTTACGGCCTCTCCAAATGAATTTCAGCTTTTCAAAAAAAGCCCGGAAACAGATGCATATGTATGGAAAAATCAGGTCAAAACGCATTATCGGATGCTCCTGTGGTGAAGCCTGGTAATTCGCAACCATAATCAGGACGTCATCTCAACTCACTGTATCCGGCCCCGCTAAACATCAGTGATGGCTGCGAGCTGTTTTTCTGTGTTTACATAAACAGAATCCGCCTGATAATCAAGGACACGGCACCTAACCCTTCAAACGTACGAACCTTGAAAACGTGTGGACTTGAAATAAGTCGTCAGCAGGCACGTTTCAGCGGAAGCTTGTTGAAACAAGTTTACCGAAGGGTGATTGGTCTTTGTGACCCACTGCCACCTTCCACTGGTCTCTTCAAGAGCCAGTTGCCGCCCCACTTGCTTTCGAGTCATTTGGGTGTCGAAACGCGATAGGATTGTGATGCAGTTTACTACTTCGATTGTACTTTATCTGTCTTGGCATTCTAATCTGGGCGCCTGGTATCAGATCGGGCGGCGGCAACAACAACAGTGATTTGATTGTCTCAGTTAGTTATTCAACAGCGTTACCCAAATTGAGCCATTTTGATCATTCGACTTCTTCCCCTAACTCAATACGAGCTTAGGACAAGACATTCGATGCATGATCTAACATTACCGTTTGAGGTTGGTCTATTAAACAGGAAATAACGAGGAAGGATAATTAATATGGGAAATCAGTGAAAACTACAAAATTTCTCTTTAAGGATTGCTAAAAGCCTTCGCTAAATAAGAGATTAACCATAAAAAAATAATTAGTTCGGATTATTCAACACGAAAATAATACACCATCAGAACCTCCCGATATTTTGATGGTAAATTCACTCATTCTTGTCGTCTTAATATTTCATCTGTGTTAATGGATTGTATTACGTTACAAATATTAAAATTTTTGCGCTTGTTGACAAATTTGGGTGAGTATATTACAACAATAGGAAGTAGCGACAAATGCATTGATAATGTGGGTAATTTAAACGGAAGAAGATTTTGTTCAGGTGTGTGTCGGGAGGACATTTTTGAGCCTGAGAAGCAAACTTAATAACAATTTACAGAGAACTTACATCTCACAGTGCCAACGATGTCTTACTATCGACAAGGCCTCTTTAATTGACTTAGAAATCTCGTTCCTTAAAAAGATCATATCGACTAATTGAATATAACGATGTTAAATTAAAAACATTGACAGGTAACCTGACATACTCTGAGCGTACGTTCTAGGCAAGTCATTTGAGGATGCGAGAACGTTTGGCGTCATTGTAGCCTCAACGAGTCGAGATGACTGCTGCCTAATTGATGAGATAAACCGACGTCTTGGGGTGTGTTTTATCGTGATAAAAGGCTCATTCGATCACTTTTGGGGTAGAAATGGGTCACGTGAAACAGAATGCATGAAAAATCTACAAAATAGAATCAAAGCATCCAAGATGGAAGGAAGGTAAGTTCTTGATTAATTATCATTTTATCACAGCAAATAACCACAGTTACTAATACACGACGATGGCTGCTCTCCCAGGGCACTTCTCGGTCACAAACTGTACTGCAAGTTTCCATATGTTATTGTCAGGTTGTTAGCTGTGGTGTAAATCAAAATTACACGATTAATGCCGTCTAAACCCACGTTCCGATAAAAGGCAATTCGTCTTTGTAGTGCATTGGTTTTTATTTTGGAACCCGAAATTAATTTTTTGAAGAATAACTAAGCAATCTCCCGCATTGCCATTACAGGCAATGTCAGGCGCTAACTAGCCTCCTCTAACATTTAATTTCAGCGTTCAATGTGTTGACTTCAAGTTTTTGGAGCCTGCTGTGTTTTCACCAGATGTCAAATCACATTCCCCGACCCTCGATATGTTTAGCACCTTTGTGCCATTTGTGGTTGAGCGACTACAAAGGCGCTGTCAGGGCCCTGCTATTTCCACCCAAAATCGAGGTATTAGAATTAACCTGGGTATGCTCGGTGTAAAAAGTATCCTCCATTTTAACACAGTTTATCCATGTGCCATTTTTTACATTCCATTTCAGTGTCTGACTTTCTCTTTTGATTATTTAAGACAGTTCTTTGTCAACTATTTAAAAAAGTTAAAAAATACAATATACTGCATGTTTGTAGACAAGGTAAATTAAAATAACCAGATAAATCACACAAATTTCTAGAGAACACCACACACATTTGCTCCCATCATTCCAAAAGGAAAAGAAGGCTGAAAGCTTGCATTTCCACTCTCCATTTTTGCAGTTATTTCAGTGACACGAATGCTTCCAACTAAACCTTCTCGTTATCAAACACCGCGTAGCATTCAACTTTTCTTTGAATAGTATTTTGCAAAATGATCATAAGACTGAATCAGTCTTAAAACTAATTTGTACGTTTAATAAACTAAAATTGACTTCTACAGACCAGGTAATCAGTTTATTGTTGTTGTCACAACGGTAGCCTCCGGCTGGAAACCTCTCTCAGCCAACCATCAACAAGTAGGTTAACATTTAGACCAATAAACTACTTGCATGGTCATATAAATCTAAACATTGGTAAGGTCATCATTCTACAACATATCTTCCTTAGTTAGGTGTACAGGCATCCAAGTAAGTTGCATTTTCCCTATCAAATGAAGACTTTTAATTTTCAACCTAAATCTCAGAAAAAATCTCGTTCAAAATCTAGTAAAAAAGTGGAACAGGCTCTGGCAAACATAAAAAGTAAACGGGTATTCGAAATTCTTGTGTAATGTACCTTCATAATCTGCATTTTATCAGCTGTTTTCCATGTTATTGCATCTGACGATTAGGGTTTTGTCTTGTGGAGAACTTGAATACGTTAAAATATTGTTTAAATGGCAGCTAACATTGTTCATATTCAGTTTCCTAAAGTGACCCTCTTAAATGATTTCCAGTCTGTTGTGGTTTGCACTTGAAAGAGTGCACAAAACACAATTGCTCTACATTTGTTCTTTAACGAGCGATTGTGTTCTCTGTAAAAGACTTCTAAGTGCTACACTACGCCCGTGAAATCAAGGCAGCACAGTGTCGGATAACGAAGTTGGCATTACCTTTGTCAACACGTACACGGTTTACATTATAGCACGGTGCAAAGGGCATTTACTATACCGATGACAGGTGAATTAAGCAGTTTTTAACTGTGGTGAATTCTCACGTCGTGCCTTGGGTGCATCAGATTTCTGCCTATAAATAAAATATGCAATCAGCCTTACAGTTAACACTGAGTATACGCTCAAGCTACTTTATTAATAAAGCGGCTGGTATAAAATAAAACGTAATGGATATTATGTTGGTACGGTTTTAGGAAAACCATGACATCTGGTGCAACTGTTTTCGAAGCCCGCAATATGAATGCCAATGAGGATGCAAAGGAACTAGAAAAGGCTATGAAGGGTCTTGGTGAGTCCAAAGTCGAGTTCAGAGTTAATTCTTAGCCAAGATGTACCACTTTTAGGCAGCTATTTCAGACCGCAGCCCACGGTTAGGCTCAAACGTTAGTAGTTTGGGTGGCTGACATTGTAAGCTTATATCTTAAAAACGGCTCCTGTAAAATATCTAACTTGGTCTGTAGTGCCTTTTTATGATCGATCCTCAGAGGTTGCAGTATTTTGATTTGTCCTGATGAGAAACAAGTTTGGAAGAAATAAGGCATGAGGACACGACCCATGTTCTCCGTCACTACTTAATGTTAGGTTTATTACTACATAAGTAATTCGTAGATTGGTAATCAAGATGAAATTACAATCCTCGTATTATCTTGATCATAGTCGCATTGTCTCAATCCAAGAGACTAGCAATTCTTTGGGAGGTTCAGACGTATCGTGTATTTTTTTATTGTAATATTCAGCTGAGGTTTCATAACTACGGCCACTGTGTAATGGGGCTTGGCAGTAAGGTTGTCAAGGCTGTAAAGAACTGAAGCAAATGCCTTGAAATTGGCAGTTTATAATGGACAGTGAGCAATGGCTATTCCCTAGTCAAATGTAACAGCACAAGACACACGGAAATCGTCTGATTGTTACACTGGGAGTGAGAGTGACCTTGTCTTTAACCTTTGGTTTTGGAGGTGTTTGCCAAATTCGCTAATGTTTTATCCGGTGAAAATTAAATTTACAGTGTTGTGTGTCAATATATTACCTAGATAAACCGATTTACCTGGTTAGCGACGATTCATTAATGCCTTCTATCTATCAAGAACATTCAGCACATCAATTTTGCCGAATACTGGCCGGTTCTGTCTTTACTCATATTATTTAAGTAACCACTTACATCATAGGTACAAATGAACAGAAAATAATCGATATTTTGGCAAACCGGAGCGTTCGTCAACGAAATGAAATTGCTAAGGCTTACAAGGCTGCCTACGGCAAGGTATGACTTGTTTATGATTTTAACGAAATTTTTTTAAAATTGAGCGATAACCATTTAAACCCCATTTCTTGAAGGATCTCAAAGAAAGGCTTCATAGTGAACTCAGCGGCAATTTTCGGAGAGCCGTGCTGTACTCATTTTATGACAAAGCTCACGTTAACGCAAAAGCCTGTTACAAGGCCATGAAAGGTGCTGGAACAGATGAACAAATTCTTATTGATACAATTTGCACATCGGATAATGCTGAAATTGATTGTCTTAAGAAGGCATATACTGATAGTAAGTCCTGAAAATTTCAATTCAAAATTTAAAAATTAGGAAAAATGAAGACTTATGCATATTTATGGTTGCAAAAATGATTAGAAACGTAAGAAATTTCGCGTTGGCGTGTTTTAAAGTGATTAGTGGAGGCATAGCTCTGAATTAGACACAGACGCACTTCTAATAATTTAATAACCAAGTCCACTCCACTTCTGCGATCTTCGTGGAATTCGTCAATGGATTTTGGCAACGTCACCTGCACACTCCAGTCAGCGCCCGCCTGTCTGAACGGGCCACCGGACCATCCGGGTGTTTGTTCATTTTAGGCAGTGGCGAATCACCAAATTAGACTCAACTGCTTTAATGAGACCCACGAGGATCACGATCCGGCTCAAGATTTACTTTTGGCAGCAATGTGCTGGTTGTTAGCAGCCTCTGTCAGTAACGATCTCCATGATGCTTGTTAAAGCCAAGCATTTGTCAGTTTATTCTAGTAGGAAGCCTAAGTTCGTCCTTGTTAATTATTATTGAGTAACAGCAGTGATGTCTGCGTGTTCAGCTCAAAAAGCGGAGTGAGCTTCAATTTTGGATGAGAATGAACTGCAATGAAGTACACTACTTCCTAGGGGGTTTTATGGAAATTCAGTCTTATGTTAATCCATCCTATTCTGAATTTTAGTTTTGTCTGAGGAGAAGCAAAACAGTAAGTACCGTCCAAACATTTGCCTTGATATAAAATCAGAATTAGCCTAGAGATGCTGCTGGTGAATATTTAAAATAATTTTTATTTAGGGCCAATTTAAAAGTTGATTTTTATAACACTAGCATCGTCTTTGTGTGGCTCAGCCCAATCATGCTGTTAATCTGAGTGTTAACCCCCTTCTATTCGAACAGCAATGTAATCTTTAGCCCACAATAGTCATTGCATTTTCCATCAGCTATCAAAATTTGTTGGTGATTTTCAAGAAATCTCGAGTTGCAGTTACAAAAAAGTGTATAAGGTCGACTAGAATAACCACAAGTTAATACCACTTCTAAAATAAGCTCAAAATGGAGAAAATACAACAGAATATGTGTCAAAACTTTGATGTTATCCAACAATATCCCTCGTTAAACGAAAAAAAATAATTTATCGTAAAATATTCTTAAAAGTGAACTACACGTAATTCTAGCGATGGTACCATGGTCACGGTCACAGTAGAGATTCCTCATGGTCTTTCTACCAGAGTCCAGACCGCAGGGTAAGGGAGAGAGCGACTATTTGGAAAAGATACAACCAGTCCTGAGGTGCTTGTGGTCCCTTTTCAATTCGGATCCACGACAGAAAAGCCGTCTTATCTTTCAGCTGTTAGGCGAAACCTCGAAACAGACGTTAAAGGCGATGTAAGTGGCGATCTCGAGCGTGTTCTTGTTGCCTTACTGCAAGGCAAACGTGAAACGGAGTGCGACCCCACCCAGGTTACAAAGGATGCCGAAGAGCTCTACCAAGGCGGTGAGAAGTAAGCACAGGGTGGATTTAAAGTGACGAGCGTTGCTTGCCTCAACTAAAGCATTTGTTAATAGACGTGCCAAACTCAGTACTGCACAGATGTTGCTAGTTAGCATTTAAACGGCAGAAAAGGAATTGATTGCAACTAGATTGTTTAATTTAAATGTATTTAAAGGAAATCACAATTAAGAGACTCCACTTTCAAGTATCTAAGAAAGACCAGTGGGCTTCATTTTAAGCATTTTTAAATAATTGAGAATTAGGTTTGCAAATGTCGATGTAACAAATTATCGGCTAGAGGAATGGAAAAATGTTTTCCTTACGATCACACGCAGTTAAATGGAATAAGGAACAATATTTACAATAGAACGAAAATCTACGTCCCTGGCTTAGTCTTCATTTGAGTTTTCACAATTTTAATTTCACATTAAGAGCCTCTAAAATAAACTTTGCACAGAAAACCGGTGCACAGTATGACGCAGTCCATAGCAAATTAATCTTGCACTGACTGTGCATTTTGTGTCTTTCTAAATGTACGTAAGAACTAAAGAGCAAGTAATATGCAAAAAATCGAGTAAGCAACTGCTTAAGCAGTCTTAATACATTTGACTTATTCAGGTGTGTGCTACGCAAAAATGCTAAGCGGAAACAAAATTTCTGTTCAGGCATTTTCTTCAATGTTTTTTAGCAAAAGTATATTTTCATGCAGACTTGCTTTTTCGTCCATTTGCCTGACGAATTTAAAGGCGAAACATACTGGATATTTTTTTCTAAATCACAGACCAGTTGGGGGGTATTTACCGTACTTCTATTCACCTTGGACTTGGTTACGATCAGCACACTAACTTCATCTTACTTTCCACGTTATTTGTACCATTATTTTTCTTGAATGAATAGCAGCCAATGCCTTGCTTTAAGAAAACTTAAAGCTTCTTTGGGACGCTTAATGCGTGCTTCCGATATGCTCATTTACGTCAGCCTTCCTTTTCGTTGCACCCGGCTCGCAGTTGGTACGCGTTGTCAGGCCCGCGGGGTATGGCTTGATGCAGCCCCCCTCGAGAGCAAGCCACCGAAGCAAGCACTTCACATTCATTTGCATGAATGTGACTCAACCAACCGCACATGCGTAAACACTCGTTTGGTATGGCAGCCAAAAACCGTCAGAGAATTAATTAGCCTGAAAGGCGTCAAAACAGAACAATTTACCCACAATCGACACTTCCCTGAAAAAAATCACCTATAATCAATTTTATTAAATCAACCTTTAAGTTGAAGGATTAGAATTACTTTTAGCGTTTTTTCGTGAAGTCTGGTGTATACGACGCAATTTATGTTCTGGCTACAAAAGTTCAACAGCCATGCCATGAAGTTCCGAGTGTACATGTGTTTGTGTGTATTTTTCTATCATAACATTTTGTAAAAAGGCCAGATCAGGGGTACAACTTGCACTAACGATTTTTGTCTAGGAAACTTGGAACTGATGAGTCGCTATTCACACGAATTCTCGTTACACGAAGCTACAAGGCAATTCGTTCTATTAATGAGGCATACGCAAAGGCAAGTCAGTGTTACCGCCTGCTGAGTTCCCTATTTCATTGCATTTTGCATTCAAATAACCAGTGAAATTTGAGTTTGTTTTCGGGGAGAGGCATCTACCCTGTTTTTACACTTAAAGCCATCAGTAGTTTTAGAAAGTTAATTACAATTTATCAATTCCACGTTAAGTGAATTCAGATTTTTGTTCAGTGGTGTTATATTTGGATGAAACACAGCATTCCAACTTTTAGCCCTGCATCACTCGTTATTTTTTAAAGACCAGTTTTTTTCCTTTTTCGATAAGATGGAATTGGCACGTTTAGATTTATATCAACAACTTACAAATTAATTGTCCTTCAGGCAGTTGGTCATGACCTAATTCGAGCAATTGAAAAAGAAACATCGGGGGATTACAAGCGGGCATTGATCACCATAGGTAAGTTCTGTTCCTGCTTTTGGCACCTAGTCTGTAAAGAATGTTTTGTACTTTTCTTTCTAAATTCAAGTCAAAACAGCCATAAACAAAAATGAATGCATTGCGGACATCCTTTACAACAGCATGGCGGGTGCCGGAACTCACGATGACAATTTGATTCGTGTTATAATGGCGTATTCTGAGGTGAGTTTGTTGGGTTCTTTGTGCGTGCCTTCAGTCTTTTTTTTTCTTTCTTCATCCTCGATTTGCATAAAATTAAAATCAACTCAACGCGTATGTATAATTAGTTCGTCATTGCATTAGGCAAATTTTGCATACTTCAATCTAGCACGCTTGAGCCGTATTCATAAATGTTAGGTTATGTCATTTCACTGGCACACTTGATGTGAAGGTCCCTCAGTTAATCAATTTATCTTCATAGTAAACCATAAACTTTGCGTGGAAGAATTAAATACCAATGTGATTCGCTTTTTTACGCTTTTTTTACGTGGTTTCAAATCGCGATGCCATAGCTACAGCGAAATAGTCACGTTCAAGCATGGATCGGCTCCAAAGCTAAACTGGGACAAATTCTGCCCCGGATTTAGGAGGAAACCCTGATGCACACAGATTTCCGTGCACAACCTAAAGTGTGCGTGCCGCGGTTGCTAAGATACCTCCACTTGATGGGTAGCTAAGGCAGCAGTCATGACTCAAGTGCACTTTACTTTCATCGCAGAAATAAAATGCCAGAGTGCAGGGTTCACGCACTTTCATTTATTTTATGCCAAATCATTATAATGACTTGCACCAACTTCACATCAATCACAAAAACTAACATATTCTTTCACTTAAATCACACCTGCATTCACTTTGTTATATTTTAAAGACTTCTCTGGCAGAGATCCGAAATACCTTCAATACGAAGTACACCAAGAAACCCTTGAATGAAATGGTGAAAGATGACACGTCCGGGGACTACAGAAAGTTCCTTCTTGCCATCCTTGGTGAACACTAGACACACGATGCCTTTTAATTGCCCTTTATTAATCACTCATCAAACCCGTTTCTTCAGTAATATTAGTCAAAATTTTCAATAAAATTTTTGGGTGCTGCATGTCAAGCCAAGTCAAATTTCGCCCAAAGTCAGACTCACTTTTTAAAAGTAACTTAATACCAAAGCAAAAAACAGTTAAAAATCTTAAGTTATTTCAATCGGACTTTCGCAAAACGCCTTCATCAATATTGTGTTTGGTGCTCATGTAATAAAAGCTGGTAATGGCTGTTATTTCTGCTATTTTTTGATATTTCTGAATAATAAGTAGTTTATTAGGGGTTTGCTTTTGTGTAACTTTTCTGGCTACAACAGAATTCCTCTAAATAAAAAAAAGAACCACCTAAGCACTGTGAGGTTATTCATATTTAGTTTGATCAACCGAATAAGGCCAAAATCGAGCCAAGGATCACCACTTATTAAGATCTGCAATTTTATCGGCAGCTTTTAATCAGACTTGGTGGCTTGACCTGTTTGGCTAGGCGCCATTCGGCCTACTTTGACCAAAGCACGCTGGCCATTTGCTGTGTGCTCAAAATGCTAAGATGAAAGCCCGAAAATAACGTGACGCAAAAATCATGATAATTTTTTAGGTTTTTTTATACATCAACTCATATAGCAGAGTTGCGAATCTAAAAAAATTCAGATTACGCGTTTGAAACAAAGAGGATTCATAGGCAAACTTTGAAAAGGACTACAAGTAACATAATAGGTAGATATGATTAAGCACCAACGTGGCATGTAAGCGGTGTTCTGCTTAATACCTTGTTTATAGGCTTTTACCAATTATTATAAGTTCACTGGCGTGGCTGTATACTCCCGATTTGAGCAATTTGCTTAGGTCCTTAACATGGTGAGGTTCAGTGAGTTCATAGACTGACTGATTGACTACCAGAGCCAATCAAACTGTCAATAATTATTCATAAATATTCTTGTAGCACTAGTATCCACTGCAATGACACCAAAGTGCAGTTGGTTGCGACACTATAAAAAGGATTTTGCATTCTTGAATTAGGCTTTGCATCGATTTTAAGGGGATCACAAAATGTTTTCAGGTTTAGTATAATCTACTATGAGGCTTTAGGCTCAGTCTCAGTGTCAGGCAGCCTGGAAATGTCAAATCACATTTCAGCAGAATATTAAAAATACTCTGTTGCTGATCTGATTGTCTATCGACTTTCAGATGATTGTTTTGATTGAACTTTTATCAAACGAACGTGAGTGAAGCTTATTCACGAGTTGATCAAATGTCATCAATAATCCATTACTTTTAACGTTCGATATTCACTCACACGCTGTGCTATAAAAGACTTGAGTGGTCAAACGTAAATAAATCGTTATATTTGCTACCATCGGTATTGCCTTTCCTCTCGGGCTGTTACGGACTGTCAGATAGCGAGGTTGTAATGTAGTGCTGGCGAAGCCGCTAAAAATTGGCAAATGACAGCATTTCACTTGTTGTGTTGAGTGAAGTATGGATTTCCTGGGGAAATTCAGGGGTTCGCGTATGTCAAGGGTTGTCCTCGATTTCAAATTGTGTGGCTTCTTGATCACAAGTCGAGCGTACAATAAGAGTAGTCGCCCTTTAAGGGTGCGAAAACCTGCTAGATGAAGTGAACGCTTCATCGTTAAAGTAATATAGCTGTTTCAATTGCTAGTCTCGCCTTTTAACGCAATTTTCTGAGTAACATTTGAGTCCATAACTGTCGGACACTATATAAGGTATTAATTAGGGGAGGGGGGTTATGGACATTTCAAAAAGTTGAAATGGGAACTGATTTTCGCTGGCTTGCATTCATTTTGGTCTTGTGAATTATACATTGAGAACGAGAACCGGAAACGATTGAAAGTATTCATTTTAAAATACCACTGAACTTGGTTTGCTATCAGTCGAATTCAATTCGCTTCTCCAGTTACACTCGTCAGTCTGTTCACCGAATGCAATAGAACAAAGTTATTTCGGGTTAAACGACATTTTGGCTTGTCGAAGCAAATGCGCGCGGTAAAATGGACTTAACAACTTGGTTTGATTGACACAGGTGAGGCGTTTCTGCGATCTGATTTACTCTGCAAAATATTCACGTTTAATTGAATGCAATGTAAGCTGACACCAACAGGCTTTCGACTTCGCAACAAGCCATTTTTGTAGATGGAGATCCTATAAAGGTTAAAATTAAATGATAGAAGCAATCGTTCGAATTGAGGTGTAAATTAATGAGATGAATTATCGACCTTTATTTTGCAAATAATGTTCAAAAGTTTAGTTATCGAGGCCTAATTTCCATTCAGGCAGTCATGCACGCAAGGAAGCACGCGTCGTTCAGTGGGCCCATGCACACAGAACGACGGCAGTTGCAAGCTTCTCAATTTGCATATTAGCAACCACTCACGACTCTGATTGACTGGCTTAAGTGCCTTGCAGCGTAAATAAAACACGATTCCACGCCAGAGACTACACCATCTCTTCAAAGCGAGTTGTGGGTTCAGACTAGGTTTACAAAGTAGTCGGATCTTTCTCGAAAAAAAAAATATTTTCCAAGCAGAAATGGCCACGGTATTTCCCGCAAATAACTTCAATGCTCAAGCTGATGCTGAAGTACTTCATGAGGCAATGAAAGGACTGGGTAAGTTTCTCACTTTTCTTTTGTGGCTCGATATGGAAGCGCAATTATTGTGAGAAAGAATGATATTGACATTTACAGCAATTACCAGTCTTAGCAACTACATATTTCCAATTTGATACTTCAGTTAGTTTTAAATAAGTCTGATAAAAACTTGATTTGATCGGTAAAAATTGGTGTTAAAAGAATATTATTAGGCACAAACTGAGTCTATCATGCTATAATGATTAAAAAATTATGGCGAAAACTGTGTCACTTGTTACACTTGTGTGAAACCCTTGACGAGATCCACCGACCGATAGCGAACCCCTCAGGTTCTAGTGGTAATTACGTTGTTATTGAGAAATTTTGTCAAATGAGTCTGTGCTTAAATCCCTGCCTTATCAATGGTATTTATAATCAAATGTTTTGTAGGATGTAGTTCACTAACCCCATATTTACCAACCGATAGGAACTGATGAACAAGCAATCATCGACATTCTTTCGTGCCGTTCGCTTTCTCAAAGACAACGAATTGAAGCCGCTTTCAAGTCGATTTATGGAATTGTACGTTTGGCATCTTACGAAGTTCCTTCCTACCATATGTCGCAGTAATGGGTCTAGTATTAGGTGTAGGTGAAAATTAGCAATGGACAAACTGATGGCAGCCGGTGGACGGTTTAGAAAATTTTGCCTTGCTTAGCAAGGTGTTAATGGCAGTCGTCAAGTCGTAATCTTAACTAAAACATTTAGTACAAGAGGTGGAATGCTCAAAATTTATCAAAACAGGAGCATATTCTAAGGCAGTGTTAGAAACGCTAACGTGCTTAGCTGTTCCATGGTTACAAAACGCACTAGTTTTCTTAGGATCTCAAACAAAAACTGCACAAAGAGCTTAGTGGCAAATTCCGCCTGGCCGTTCTGTACTCCTTCTACGATCAGGCTCACGTCAACGCCAAGTCGATCTACCGAGCCATAAAGGGAGCTGGTACAGACGAAACCATCTTGATTGATGTCATCTGTTCCAGCACAAATGAAGAAATTCATGAGTTGAAGAAGGCTTACGACGATAGTAAGTTGATGCACACATTTCATAAATGAGGTCAAAAGGACATTATTAGGTATACTTTTATTGGCCATTACTACTTATCGTGACAGAATAATAGTAACAAATAATTTTTTTCAGGAAGTCAGTTAAATTGCTTCTTTTTTTCCTTGCTCTTTAGTTCTTAAGGAAAAGAAGCAAAACCGTAAGTTTTAATTTGGTTTTGTAATATTAAATGTAACCACTACATCTCTCACCAACCTCTTGCTATTCTAATGCAGTGCAAAGCGTTATAACAGCATATTTGCCCGCTATGCGCTATACATATTCGTCAATATACTTTTAGACTGCAAAAAAGGTTAAACGCGCAATCTGTTTATCAACACAATCAGGCGCTCGAACAAAAAGGACACAGAATGTTGAATGGAATTAATCCAAGAACCAATTTTAGAACTATCTGCTTATGTTTAAGCCTTAAGCAACTGGCTAAGATGAATTGATATTACCGTACGTGTAACTTCCATTTGA